>CM038635.1:31739190-31764190 GCA_021554675.1 Leuciscus idus | reverse complement strand
TCATGTTGGCTGTGTCTGTTGTTAGGGTTTTGAATGGATAGGCTTTAAAAAGTGTCTTGGTGAAACGAGCAGTGTGGATTGACTCGTCCAGATGTTCAGGCAGCGGGAGTTTGGGCTGAATCGTGGAGAACATGACACTGGCGTCCAGAAAATGATCAGCCTGCTCAGTCTTGCAACAGATGCGTTGTCAATATTACAATAAATGAGGACAGACCAAGGGTGTTCATTAGTTTGGATTATTAGCTGATTAGTTTAAGAAGTTTCCGAAGTTATGGAAAAATCGGAGTAGTTCATAGCAAACCATTGAAGCACTCACTGGCAAAAACATGATTTGAACATATGGCACCATGGGAATGCCATGTTTTTTTTAAACGTTTACCATAGTTTCTTTGACATAGTCACAGATGGAGTCACAGTCTGTTCACTGACCGTCAAAACGGGAAAGCTCTAATCAGAATTGTTATGTAACTAACTTCTGGGATTTGGGTTGCACAGTTTTTACCAGTCCACCTTTACAAGGTACAATGTACTTTGTGTGAATGTGTGAAATCATCACCATGTGTTCGCAAATGCCTTGAAAGATATTCAATGTTTTAAGACACTTAGTTGCAAGTAAAGTAGATATCCATGATCAGAACTGCCACTTTATTAATACATATTATGTTATAATATTAATGTATATAATAATGTTTAATATTATAAATATGTGAATCTATAAATAAAAAATTAAATATATTAATAACAACTTTATTATTAAAATAAATTTAAATTAAAGTTATTTTATACTAATGATAATAATAATAATAATTTTGTATAAATGTAATAAAAATATATTAATAATAAATGTATTGTTAATATAAATATTGTACTATTATTAACATCATTGCTGTAATAATAATAATTCGAATTATAATAAGAATACAATTAATATTTGAAATGTATTATTTCAGGATGTGCAGAAATTGAGATTTTTTCCACTGTATTTTCGGTACACTGAATTAACATTATTTCGATGCATTTCCACATAATCGATTTGTCTAATGTCATGGATTACAGATTTACCCGCTTATGAACAGCATGTAAAAACAGAATGAACTGTGATTGGTTGCTTTTTGCATTCAGTAGCATGGTATGAATATATATATACCATAGTATTACCACCTGAGAGACCATCACTGTAGCATATTAACATCACAGTATCTTTTAATAAAAGGGCTGGAGCTTTTAAAATCTGTTTTTAAGGGTATATTACTATAAATGCCAGTAGAAAACGAATGTTCCAGGGCCATTTTGATGAGTCTGAATGACTCATCTTTCTCTGAAACATCATTGTCTATGACCACTCCAGCACTTTAGACATGCAGTAGGTGTTAGACTAACAGTAATTCAAATCATTATCCTTTCTAAAGCACTGCCACCCTCAAACTTGCAATCTCTCCTGTCTGTCCGCATGCTTAACAGCACATTTAAAGTTCTGCAAACCCTCTCACCATCACCTATAGTTTATATATGATGCAAATATGATTCTGTTTCCCGCACTCAGGACAACAGTCGACGCGTCGACAATGTTCTGAAGCTGTGGATCATCGAGGCCCGTGAACTCCCACCCAAAAAGCGCTATTATTGTGAACTGTGCTTGGATGACATGCTTTACGCCCGCACCACCAGCAAACCCCGAACCGATACTGTGTTCTGGGGTGAGCACTTTGAGTTCAACAACCTGCCAGCTGTCCGCAGCCTCCGCCTTCATCTTTACAAAGAGACAGATAAAAAAAGACGCAAGGTAAAAGACCTCCTCATGCTCTTCTGCTCGACACTCAACTCCAAATGAATACTTAAAAGACTTGAGTTTTCTGGCTTTTTGTTCATACATTAGACGTTTAGGCTAGTGTATGTGTAATGGCACACTAGCATACAAATATTTTGATAAATGACATCAAATATATGAAAGATTTTCCGAGTTTTTTTTTTTGTTTGTTTTTTTGAGGTGCTTGGTAGCATTTAAACTAGATATTCACAAACAGATTTGTTAAATGTGCATTTAATATTATCAAAACATATTAAAATATACAGTTAATATAGTTTATGTAATCCAATTATATTGAATCCAATAGACTCTACAAAACAAATTCCCAGATATATGCATTTACAATAAGCAAATAGCAAGCAGCAAATAATGCTTCATGATAACTGGCTATTTAAAAAAAGATCCTGGAAATACAAAACTAAAAATACAAAACTGCACTTGACAAGCATTTCTAAGGTTTCTAATATTGCCGCTATTTTTTTTTTTTTTTTTTTTTGTAGCTTAATGATGCTAGCCTTTCATTAGCAAAGAAGGAGTGCATCCTGCTATTTTAAGGTGACTGATCGTCATCATGTTTTGTCCATAACAGGAAAAGAGCACATACCTGGGCTTGGTCAGCATCCCCATTTCCAGCATCACTGGTCGTCAGTTTGTGGAGCAATGGTACCCCGTCATTCAGCCTAGCGTCCTGGCCAAGGGTGGCGGTGTGGGAGGGGGCAAAATCATCAATGCCTCTCTGCGGCTCAAGTCACGCTTTCAGACCATGAGCATCCTGCCAATGGAGCTGTACAAAGAGTTCGCAGAGTATGTCACCAACAACTACAGAACGCTGTGCGCGGTTCTGGAGCCACTGCTGAGCGTCAAGAGCAAAGAGGAAGTGGCCTGTGCTCTGGTGCACATCCTGCAGAGCACAGGGAAGGCCAAGGTAGGACTTGGTTTCAATAATATTTGTTTGTAAGAATGTTCAAAATCTTGGTGAGCTGCCTACCTAGACAAGATTTTGAGGCATTGGATGCATGCTCCTGACGCAATAGCTTGTCTAGGTAAGATTTTAAGTTACAATAGCATATATACTTTGTTGTGACAAGCTCGGTTACAGTTGATTATAAATATACTTTTGAAAAATTATTTTCAGATACCAATCAAATGCTTTCAGCTCCATTTGACTCATTTACCATGTTTAAATCCAGGACCTGCTAATATTTAATTTAATACTAAAAATGATTGAAAGAATTGTTTAATCTAATTAAAAATGAAATATTTTGCCTAATATTTGTGTATCTTGTGTAATTTATACATTTTTGGAGAGGTTACATTAATTTGGCAACATCATAACATCAAACAAAGCTATTTGTGTGGCACACAGTATTATTTTACTAGTATTTATATACTATTATAGTATTTATTAATATTTTAAATAAACGTAATATATTCTGTTGTCATTTTAAATTTAGTTTGTTTTAATAATTTTATGTGCTTTTGTCATTTTATTCGTCTTTTTTAAAATATATAGCTTTAATTTACGTAGTTTATTTTTATTTTAGTTTTAGTCATTTTAAATGGATTTAACTTCAGTTAATTGCCAAGGCAACTTTTCTAATTTGAAGTAAAAGCTTTTCATCTTTTCATTCATTTTATTTGAGCTTTATTTAAATGACCGAAAACAGTTTTTTACTATCTTTAGTTAACAATAGCAACACTGGCACACAGAGTTGCTGCCTATCTAGGGCACTCCAAATCAGTCACTTATTTGGTTTTATCTAGATTTTTTTACATGCAAGCAATTGTAAAGTGATTACAGATGTATCTTCTTTTGCTCGGCACAAGGATTTTCTTTCAGACATGGCAATGTGTGAGGTGGACCGATTTATCGACCGAGAGCACCTTATCTTCAGAGAGAACACCCTGGCCACCAAAGCCATAGAAGAGTACCTCAAACTCATTGGACATAAGTACCTCAAAGACGTTTTAGGTGAGAGTTCCTCAAATTTTGAGATTGTTTGAGAGTTGTCGTTGTTTCTGTTGCTGTACGCTCACACATTAAGGGTTTCGTTTGAATTAAGGTGATTTTATCCGAGCGCTGTATGAGTCAGAAGAGAACTGTGAAGTCGACCCAATGAGAACTCCACCTTCTGTACTGCCCGAACATCAAGCCAACCTCCGGATGTGCTGTGAGCTTGCACTCTGTAAAATCGTCAACTCTCATTGGTTAGTTACAAAGCTGACATAGGACAGTCCTCTTATGGGCCGTTCACACAATCTTGAGCTGTTTTAAATGGACACGCCATCTTAAAGGATTAATTCACCCTAAAATGAAAATCAAGTCATCATTTACTCACCCTGGTGTTGTTCTAATGTAGTAGGCTATCCTTCTATTTCGGACCACAAAAGGAGAAATTTTAAAAACATGTAAAAACAACGTACATATAATAGCAGTGAATAGCTATTAGCTAGGGATGAGCCTGGCTAGTACCTGGATGGGAGACCTCCTGGGAAAACTAGGTATCTGCTGGAAGAGGTGTTAGTGAGGCCAGCAGGGGGTGCTCACCCTGGGGTCTGTGTGGGTCCTAACGCCCCAGTATAATGATGGGGACACTATACTGAAACAAGCAACGTCCTTCGGATGAGACCACTCTCTGTGGTCATAAAAAATCCCAGGATGTCCTTCAAAAAAGAGTAGGATTGCCCGGCATCCTGGCCAAATTTGCCCATTGGCTTATGTCCATCATCATGGCCTCCTAATCATCCCCATCTCAAAAACTAAAATATGTGAACAAGCACTTGTGATCCATATACAGCTCCTGCTGAAGTATTTCAATAAATGAAAACGCTTAACGTGAAAAACACTTAGTGGTGGGTTGCACCAATAAGGATTCAGTTAAGCAAAGTTTAACGCTAATCAAGGATTTGTTGATCTGGGTTTTATTTTAAATCGAGTTGTGTTGCACCACTTAATTTTAAACGTAGATGAACAAATCAGGGATTACAATTCTAACCTGTGATTAAAACCTTCATTTACGGTAAAAAATGTCTCCGCCATGATGGATTTGCCCATTTAACAGCAACAATGTTAATATTCCATTTCCTCTTTTATTGACCACCAGAAACTCTCACTCTGACAATAGCTCTTGCTGATAAAAGAAATAAACTTGTAAAATGTCAACTGTGTTTTAAAACTTCTACGCAGAAAGGCCGTTAGAATTAAAGGGCTGATCAAGCAGCATAGGCAGAGGGTGAACCGACAGAGATGCTTAAACCTTATTGGTGCAACCCACCCTTAAAGGTGCTCTAAGTGATGTTGGGTGACGTCCCTTCTTGTTGACTTTCGTAGTATTGTCAAACAAAACGGAGGCTAGCTCGACCCTCCCTCCTCCTCATCCGCGCACTAACCCCCCAAACCCCACCCTCAAATCCTTCTGGTCAGTTATTGGCTGGAACACTGTTTGTTATGTTTCGTGGTCCAGGCTGGGCCAGTTTGTTTTTGTTGCCGTTTGTGGAGCCTGGGCTGTCTACAGAGACCGCGTTTTTTTACAGTTTGTTCAGGGGACAGGCAGCTAGCGGATAGTGAGGAGATGTTTGCTCTATGTGACAAAAAAATTTGGCCTAAAAAACACGTGACATCGCTTAGACCACCTTTAAAGTGCCTTAATAATGTACTAAAACAGTGATATTAAAATATCTAATTCAGTTTACACCTTTTTGATGATGCCAGAATTTCTGGGTGAATCGGAGTGAACTGCGGCGCTAATGTTCTTGTGCATATTCTCTGCCATTTTATGGACAAGCGGGACATTTTTTTTTATTACTCCTTTTGTGGTCCAAAAAAGAAACAAGGGTATTTGGCATTATAACAACACCAGGGTGAGTAAATTATAACTTGATTTTCTTTTTGGGTGAACTATCCCTTTAAAAAACAGCAAGATGCACTGCAGCAATCAAATACATCACTATAGCACGTTACATAGAGGAAAAAAATACTTTTTACACATACACATACTTTGTGATTGGCCCCTTACTGCTTTTTTTTTCTATGGAAAGTGAAATTCTTCTTATGCACAGTGACAGTACATGTTTTAAATGGGTACATTTTAAAATGTATTATATTTAATAATGTGCACCACACCACAGGACAGTAAAAATGTTGTTATTTTTTACAACTGTGACTCTTTAAAACAGTTTAAGTGGCAAAACAACTTTTTAATGATAGTTATGATAGCAGATACAAATCTTTCTTAAGATTGCATGGAGAAAATTGTATGATGATGCACATTATCCTTAATCATGAATTTCCAGGCTTATATATTTTAATATTTTAATATATTTTAAAAGAATGGACAGTGAAAACATGATAGCAAACCAACTGCGTTAATCATACTGGAAATATATTGTTTGTTTTCCCCAGTGCGTTTCCGAGAGAACTGAAAGAGGTGTTTGCGTCCTGGCGCGTGCGATGCGCTGAGAGAGGAAGAGAGGACATTGCAGATCGACTGATCAGTGGTTCCCTCTTCCTGCGCTTCCTGTGTCCAGCCGTCATGTCGCCATCCTTATTCAATCTCACACAGGAATACCCCGATGAACAGACCTCACGCACACTCACCCTCATAGCCAAAGTTGTGCAGAACCTTGCAAACTTCTCAAAGTCAGTACACACTTCTTTAAGGTCTTTTAACTTTATTACCATGTCATCATTTTTGCTGTATGCTCTGCCTCTGAGTACTGTACTTTCAGCAGGGAAACCATTCTGATTGGAGATGGATGATGTATTGGGACCATTTTGGTTATCAACCGATATTTAATAAAAATTTTCACATCGGATATTTAATTGTGCATTCTCATTTTCATCATTCTGATATGGGATGCGTGATATAATGGGACCATATTAGTTATCAACTGGCATTATTTTATTTTATTATTTTATCCACACTGGATATTTGTGCATTCTCATTTGATCTATTCTGATGCTTAGTATATTGGGACCATATTGGTTATCATAATTTTTTTTTTTTTATAATTTTTTTAATCCATATTTGATATTTAGTTGTGCATTCTCATTTTCCCAATTTTTAAATTTAGATTATCTTATCTTAACCTAACCCTAACCTAACCCTAACCCTATCCCTAACCCTATCCCTATCCCTAACCCTAACCCTGTACCATGTAAAGCTCACTTTAATTTAATCTTTAAAATCACTAATACTTCAATAACACTGTATAATGTAATATTTAGCAAATATTCAAGATGAACGTTCATTTTTCACACTGTACTTTATACAGTGCATATGTTATGATGCTTTAAATCACCTTTTCTGCATTTAAAATAATTGATCCGGGACACTCATCTTAACTTTGGGTTAAGGACACAATAGTAGCCGCGTTTCCACTGTCGGGCCAGGGCCGGGCTAGGGCTAACAGCGAGCCGAGCCGGGCCAGTGGCCTCGGGCCTCAAGCACCGGGCTTGCGTTTCCACTGCCGGGCCATTAGCCCTGCAGCGCTGCCCTAAACCCCGCCCTTAACACGCCTTCCTGGATCAAACGTCATACAACCTCACCCATTTCAGCGGGAATTATGATGTTCATTCAGGCAAGAAGTTAGAAAACTTAGATTTTAAGAAGATAGCATGTATTAACTCACCGTCCGCGGCTGCCATAGTGTCCCGACTTGTCTCTCCACTAACAGATGGACGGTGACCCAGCACACCGTCCATCAAGTCGAACCATGGAAAGTTCCTTCTCTGGGCACCGCTTTGTCCATTGTGCGTTTTAATCGCCTTGTACTGCGCCCACAACTTTTTTATTTTTTCCCGAACTTGAAGCGTTGTTCACTGAATGCTTAGCTTAGCAAGTTCAGCAACGATGTATTTTATAACGTCCTCGTTTCTGCACAGAGGAAGCTCCCGAAAAAAAAGTTGCTTTATTTTATGATAGTCCGGTATAAAGAGACGAGACGTGGGCTACTGACAGATAAAATAAAAACATGACTGTGATAGCCTTTATGATTGGTCGGATTTCTTCAAGCGTATGTTTTTTTTACTATGCGTATCTTCAAGCGTTTACTATGTTTACTATGGTAACGGTTAGCGCGCATAGTCTTTTGCATCACAAACACAAGGCATTCAAACATGAACGCGAGTTAAATTATTTTAAAAGTCTTTAATGCTGACAGAATTATCCGGCGCTGCCGTCTCTCGACTCAGGTAAACTCCGCCTCTGTTCGTAACCACTCCTCTAGCCCGAGCTGGCCCGCTCTGGCCCAAGGTATTCGACGGGCCAGAAATCCTGGCCGTTGGCCCCGAGTAAGCCCCGATCAAGCCCCGGAAGTGACAGTGGAAACGCGACTGGCCCTGGCACGCACTAGCACGGCCCGGCCCTGGCCCGACAGTGGAAACGCGGCTAGTGATGGGGATCTCTTTAGTGCTCCAGTATTATTGGTTACATTATGACATCTGTCAGCCCAGATCATTAGCCATTAAGCTTTATCAAAGCTATAACATCAGTGCAGCTGTTTCTGATGATGATGATGAGCATTATCATCTTTATCATTGACGCAACATTCTATGTTCCTACTAACCATTTTAGCCTGTGTCCTTACCATTTCCTCTCTGTATTACAGGTTTGGCAGTAAGGAGGAGTACATGTGCTATATGAATGAGTTTTTGGAGATGGAGTGGGGCTCCATGCAACAATTCCTCTATGAGATCTCCAATCTCGATACCGTGAGCAACGCGGTTGCTTTTGAGGGCTACATCGACTTGGGAAGGGAGCTCTCGATCCTGCACAGTCTTCTGTGGGAAGTCATGGCACAACTAAGCAAGGTAGATGCTGTTTGATAATCTAGATGAAGATGATTGTGATTGTCTACTTGCGTTTGTGATCGGTCATCAGGTTGGTCTCCTGTTTTCTGTATGTTTATATTGTGCCAAAGGACGCTATCATCAAACTCGGACCATTGCCCCGCCTTCTAAATGACATCAGCATGGCCCTCCGTAACCCGCACCTCCAGAGACAGCCCAGTCATCAGACAGACAGACAGCCTCCAGAGAGACAGACAGATAGACTGCTCTCCAGGCCCAGCTTCAACAGGGCCATCTCATCCGAGTTCCAGAACCTCATGATGAGAGACCTCAACAGGTAGCGTCTGGGGTCTTTATATGCACGCGTTATGTGTGGCACATCGCAGCACCTTGCATGGAGAAGAGAGGATTTTCCAAAACCTAGTTAGTCTGCCTAATATTTTTAGGAGTCTATGCTAGGGATTTCTTTACTGTTTCATTCATGCTTTCTGTTTTTAAGCTTTTTTATTACATTTTACATATACTTTTTAATCGTTTTTTTTATTTATTTTTTACAATAACTATATGAAAGACAGTTATTTAATTTAGGAAACAACATGTTGTCTATAATATCACACTTGTATTTTATATAAAATATTTTTCAAACAGTGCAAAAAAAAAAACATATATCTAAAAATAAGAATAGATATTATAAAATATAATAAAATAATATAAAATATTATATATAAAAAAGGGTCCCTCAAAAGAGGATCACCACATTTGGGGGGATGCAAAGCCACCTACAAGTAAATAAATAAATAAATATTTATTTATGTATTGTATTTTATTTTAGATTTTATTTATTTAAAAAAAAAATCATTTTCCCTATTTTTGCATTTGGATTTTCTTTGCCGTCATCTAAAAAAATTTTTTTTTTCATTCTTCTGCTTCTGTCAAAGCAGGGTTATTATTGTTAACTTTAAAAAAAACAACAACACATTTTCTTTATATATATAAAAAAAATTAACTGAAATAAAATAAAATATAAAAACTTACAATTATTTTATTTCAGCTAGTTGCCAACATTTCTCATTTTTATTTAGTTTAACTTGAAGTACTAAAATAACTAGAACTTATTAATAAAAATGAATAAAAACTATATGGACAAACTAATAAAATGACAAAATTACTAAAGCTTCAACTAAAATTAAAGTGAAAACAGAAATATAAAAATAAAATCTTCTTTAAAATATTAACAAAAACTATATGATAATTAAAAAAATACAGTATCAAAGTTTATTTTATTCATTAATAAAATAAATTATCAGCTACAAATCACATCATATGGCTTGCTAGGTTTTGGAACTGAGCTTGGTAACACTTTATTGTGATGCTCCCCAACCAGACATTCTTCTGACTATAACAAACTTTTCAACTACATGTAAACTTATTCTACTAACCCGAACCCTAACTAGTCTACTAATACTCTAATGAGAGTTAGTTGACATGTAGTTGACAAGTTACTTATAGAATGTCTAAAGTGGACCATCGAAATAAAGTGCTTAAGTGAATGTCTTATGGAATATTGCTTCTGGAGCAAATGAGCATGGAAACTCTTTCCCTTGTCAACTTTCTCATATCTCATACAGTTCAATCGATATCACTCGCCTGCCCTCTCCAACCTCTGCCATGTCCAGTGGCGGAGCCCCCCCATCCCGAGCTGGAATAGGGGGTTTTGTGGATCGCGATCATCCTCACCGAGCCTCATCTAAAGAAGTTTTCTATGTTGCCCGTCCCCCGCTGGCCCGCTCTAGTCCAGCGTACTGTACTAGCAGTTCTGATATTACTGATCCAGACCCAAAGGTAAGTCCCAAAGGACAGTGGTTCTGATTGGGTGGGGTGTTCTGATTAAATAATATCCCCTTTCATTTAGAATTCTTTCATGACAATGGTCAGTGCTGTCTGGTCCAAATTCTCATTTGAATAACAGCTCACTCCCTAGCACACGTTTCACCAGCTTTTCTGAGGGTTCGCTTTGTTCCTGTCGGAGAAGGAAGCGCCACTGACCTGCTCACTGCATGGTCAAATACCACCCAAGCATGGAAAAGAGGGCTACAAGATGATGTGGGTGCAGTCAATACATAAAGAGATTCTTTACGTTAATCTTCCATCACCATTTAGGATTCAGGGTCCTGACATACAAAAATGTATATTTCACCCAAAAATGAAAGTTTTGTGATTAATGGATCCTATCCTTCAGATTGTAAAATAATTGTATATTATAAAATAATTTAAAATCAAATTGTTTGTGAACTATATTTCAGGTCTTATGAACACATATGAGGGAGAGACAGATTTAATTTATTAATTGAAATTTTTTATATGACACAAATGGCCCCTGTCATGTCAGATTTAGCCTCAGACTGACACACAATACTATTTTTAGTTCATTTGACTTTTGTCATCCATTTCATCTGTACTTTGGCTTCAAAATACAAGTCTCAGAATATAGCATGTGTCATTCTCCCAATAAATAAATATATAAATAAATAGAAATTTAGTTAAATACATTTTTCTCCTATAAAAGCAGATGTTCATTTATTATGATTTATTTTATTAAATAATTGTATTAATTATGTATTATTATAATATTAAATTATTTACCATTATTTGAATAGTATAATGTATAGAATATAATTTTCCCTGACATCATTACCAGGGGTGTGTTTCCCGAAAGCATCGTTAGCCAACTATGTTCGCAAGTTCCGTCGTTATCAGCATAGTTTAACGAGTCGGTGTTTCCCGAAACCATCGCAAACTTGTGTGGTTTGAACGACAGCTCTCGACCTGTGGTTAGAAGCAGAGTTTCTAGTTTGCATGACATATGGACTCAATAAATCCTTATCTTGAGCAAAATAAGCAAGCTGACATTCAGTACAACCCGTGTCTTTTATTTAGAATACATACAAATGTCATGTACGACTTTTAGTTTGTCAAGAGATTTAAAGCACCGTTTTTGAAGAGTGCGCATGTGCGAACGTGCTCTATTACGTAAGAACGAGCCTATCATTCAATCTGGAAATAAAGAGAAGTAACTGAGAAAAATGAGAAATAGTTCTCAGATGTCATATCTGTAATGTCTATCAAAACATCCAGTGTTAATTCGATCTCAAACAGTTTCATTTAAAGAAGTTATAACTCCACCACGTGCGTGACGTCATAAACCAGCGTGCTTGAACGACCACTTTGCGACAATATGGTTTCGGGAAACAGTCGTGACTAGCTAGTTGATTTCTGATGAGACAGCCCAGGACAGCTTGGCTTCTGTTCTTTCTTATATTAATATTTATTATACAACATAATTTTTTGAAGATGCTGTAAATGTAACCTAAAAAAGAAACGTACCCCTGTATAGACTGTAATCAATAAGCTAAGCATGATTATTTTTTTTTAAATGGAAACCTTTTACACAAGCATTAAACAATGTAACAATGAAACATTTAAATGAACCGTATTAAAAAGATTGTCCATTTTGAATTCAGTTAAATTAATTATTCTCCTGTAAAATCAAATGTTACTTATTTATTACTATTATTTAAATATAATATTAAACAATTCAATATAATTTTTCTTGACATTATTGCCAGGACAACCTGGCTTTTGTTTTTTTATGTTATTATTAAATTTTATTTGACAAATTGTATGAAAAAGAGCTGCATAAAAATTATGTTTTTACATTCCACTGAAAAAATAACAGCATATGACAGAGTAAATAATGACAGAAATGTCATTTTTGGGTGAATTATTCCTTTTAACCCTCAAGTTCACTCAGTGACATCACTCACATGCAGTCAAGCCACATGCATAAACCGCCCACAACTGCTGCGCCCGGCAGGTATCTGCAGCGCTCTCGCCCGTAGGTTCTAGGTGTTAATGAAAGCATTTCTATGATGGACCTCCAGGACTCAAGAATGAACAGCGTCTCTAACCTGCAGTCTATGGGGGACATGCTCAACTCTTCCCAGGCCTCGATTGCCGGCCTCGGCAGCTACGGTGGGCTCGCGGCCTTGGGAGGAGGCCTCGGAGGTCAGCTGCGCGCCGGAGGGCGTATGTCGGCCGGATCCGGCGGTTCCAGCATGTCCGGAGGTCTGAGGTTGAGCCAGCTGAGCCAGATGGGAACCACCACCGACTCGCTGTCCCAGCAGCAACAGCAGCAAGCCGCCGCGCTCCGCTACCCCCTCTCCTTCCAGAACCCTCTGTTCCACCTCGCTGCCGACGGGCCTCAGATTCACCACCAGCACAGTCGAGCCCAACCTCCTCCTCCTCTCCTGCTGGCCCCTGAGCCGGACGCCTCTCACCCAGCGTACATCCCGCAGTTCGCCCATGGTGGTTTCTCCCGAAGCGAAGACCTGTCCACCCTCAGACCCGGCCCTCATCTGGGTCAGCCGAGCATCATTCACTCCCACAGCTACAGCGACGACTACACCCGCCACAACCAGAGTGACTTCAGGGGACGCCAGCTCTCGATGCACATGCAGGTATTTTCTTGACCATCGTTTTGATCTTAAAAAGGACCTATTGTGCCCCTTTAGTCTTGATTTTGTTTTTTGGGTTTATTAGAATAGGTTTTCATGCTTGAATGTTCTAAAAACACCTTATTTTTCATATATTTGACATTGTTGCAGCTCTTCTCTTCCAAATCTGTCAGTAACGTTCTGTTAGTTCCTGTCTCTATGAAGCCCCTCCTTCTGAAAAGTGCAGTGTGCTCTGATTGGTCCGCTAGACTACTGTGTTGTGATTGCTCAACTACTTTGAGCATGTTTGGGAAATGCCACGTCCCTTACCATAACCGCGAGTTTCAACACACTACTAACTAACTCGACCAGGCCTCATCCTCTTTTTTTACCAATGCCTTGGGCGGAAATTATTGTGACGTGTTCGTTCCTAGAAGAAAACTAAAGACTTCAAAGCACTTTGTTTACCTTTGTTCACATTCACTATATAGTCCACAAATGTTACAGATGTTGACATTTGCATCTTTTGTCTATGGGAATCAAAACAAGACTTGCTTTCATTGTGAGATGAATCCAATCCGCCCGTTAAAAACAAATCCATTAGCATCTTTCGTCCCTAAAAGCATCAAATCTGTCAAATATTGTTATATTATCCATTGTTTACATCAAATTTCTGAGTAAATTGATTTATAAATGAGTGTCAGAAATGGAGGTTGTTTATTTAAGCGTGTGTCTCATGACCAGGAGCAGCAGCAGATGGCAGGCATGGCATCGCAGACCGGCACATCTCATTCATCACTAGCCAC
The DNA here is from genome assembly GCA_021554675.1 of Leuciscus idus. Taxonomy (NCBI): domain Eukaryota; kingdom Metazoa; phylum Chordata; class Actinopteri; order Cypriniformes; family Leuciscidae; genus Leuciscus; species Leuciscus idus. Next base: position 31,750,294 of record CM038635.1, on the reverse strand, counting down.
GCCTCCTTCCACCGTTCAGCCTGTCCGTCAAAGCTCCATGGCTCCTCCCACACAGCGCATGAAATCGCAACCCTCACATCAGCTTTCGGTGAGTTCTGCCGCCGCCGCCACCCCTGCAGCAAAGACCAGGCCACAGAGCGGAAACCTGCTCCAGTCCCCGGAGTCTGGCTTCGGGAGCCGGCAACAGGGGCCCCGACAGCAGCTGTCCGTCAAAGACAGCACCCCCCCAGGCCTGCCCCATCAGCAGAGCTCCACCAGGGAGAGCCAGGGATCCCAGGGCTCTCAGGGCGGAACGCCACAGTCCACACAGCAATCGAAATCACATAAGGAACGCCAGCAGGTCCAGCAGCAGCATCTGCTCAAGCCTACCATGAGCAAACAGGTGTTCAGATCAGAAAACTCCTACTCTACCTGTTATCAATGTCTAGTATTTCTTCAGCTAGATATTTCTTTTTGTGTGTGATCAAAAAAAAAAAACTTTTTTAAAATCATTTCCAGTCATTTATGATGGAAAGTCATGAGAAAAGTGTAGAACTTTTCAAAAGCCACCAAATTGACAATATTTCATTTTAACTATTTTTTTTTAGCAATCAGCAATATTTATCACACCACAATTTATCCAAAACATAGTGATAAATGTGGTTATTTAAAAAAAATATTTATTTCACATTAAAAAAAATATATAAAATATCACTCAGATAATATTTTGCAGTTTTGCAGATTTTAATAATATTTAAATGTTTATTAACGTTATTTACTAGATAATATCTTGTTAATTGTACTTTTCACAAATTATATAAAAAAATTCACCATTAAGGAATATTTATCACACACAAAACTTTTCACAGATTTGTGGAGATTTTAGAGAAAAATCTGCAGAATTATGTGAAATGGATTTTAAACATGCTAAAATGTGTTAAACAGAACTGAAAGCACTACACTTTCATTGGTTGTATATAGCATAATACAATTTGTCAGCATACTTAATAATTAAATTTTAGTTCAAATAAATTAATACTTTTATTCAGCGAGGACGCATTAAATTGATCAAAATTGCCAGTAAAGCTTTTATAATGTTACAAAATATTTATAGCTGGTTTTTTTTAAAAACCTTCTATACATTAGAGTATCCTTTTTTTAAAAACAACAACACATAAATGTTAAGCTGCACAACATTTCCAACATTTGTAATAATAAATGTTTCTTGAGCAGCAAATCATCATATTAGAATGATTTCTGAAGGATCATGTGACACTGAAGACTGGAGTAATGATGCTAAAAATACCTCTTTGACATCACAAGAATAAATTACATTTTAAAATATAATCAAATAGAAAACATTTCATAGCATTAGTGTATTTTTGATCAAATGACTTGGTTAAGCATAAGAGACAAAAACATTCAAAATCTTACCAACTCCAAACTGTGTAAATATTGCAACCCAAATGCCCGTTTCCTTACTTACATGATGTTTTGCTCTTTTCCGCAGGGCTCTTCCCAATCTCCATCCACTCTCAACCCCACGACCCCAGCCTCTGAGCGAACCGTCGCCTGGGTGTCCAACATGCCTCATCTTTCTGCTGACATAGAGAGTTCCCGCATCGACAGAGAAGAATTCAAGCTAAAGGAGTATTCCAAGAGCATGGACGAGTCGCGTCTGGACAGGGTGTGTTTCTCTGTTTCTCAACCAGGAATCAGTCAAACCGAAAATTATTCAGACACCAGATAGCATTTTTTATATGTTTTTACTAGTGGGTGCAGGACACTACCCTATAGTTCATTTATCTAAACTGTGACATAATATACCCAAAAATTCTTCATACAGTAAAATTTATACAAATTTGGGACCAAAAATTATTCAGACACTTTGATCTGACCATGTTTTGCTAAAATGTTTTTTCTTTAATTGCTAATGCGACCTTTTTACACCACAGACTGAACCAAATTAAGCATTGCTTGGTTATTGGTTGACCTAAATTGGTATTATCTAATGGTGTACTTAAATTTAACAGCTGACAGCTATTCAACCTTATACATTTGTGAGACAGTCTAAACAAAACCAGTGAAATATCAACTGATTTGATAACTCTGAGTTCTTGTCATATTGTATTACCATTTTCTAAACTATAGCCAATAAACTGTGATAATGCGAGAAATGTTGAAGGTGTCTGAATGTATTTTGGTTTGACTGTTTATTAGCTATGTGCTTTGGGTTTATTTTAATTAAGCCAACAGATATTGCCATGCTAGACGAGGCTGTTGTGATGTGAATGTTGTGAGCTTTGAATTAGAATTACTTCAGACTGTCCGAACTCGAGCTTGATTCCTCTGTACTCGTGCAAATGAACTCGTCTCCGTATACCAAATGTCCCAAGACACTCAACTGAGTGAGTGCAGTTGTGTCTCAGCACACAAGTGTCAAGGAAATGCATATCATGTCTTTCACCTTGGCAACAGATGGCGCCTGATTTATGCATTATTTAAATATAAAATGAGAATGAACAGCCTTTTGCTCTAAACAGACTACAGGAGAGAGCAGCATGGGCTTTCAATCAGGACGTCCTGACTGTTCTTTACCCTCTGTTCCCCCGTCTGGATGTTCGTGTAGAGGTGACACGCATCCTCTTTTCATTGCTTCTCAGTGTGCCTATTAAAGGACAGTTTCATCTTCAAAATCTGCCATTAAATTCTGTTATGAATCAGCACTTTCTCATTCCCATGTGGTTTGCAAGGAGAATTTGTTCATTTGCATTGACTGTAGTTGCCCACCCAGGCAACATTTTCCATGCGTGAATGACACACTCCTTGCGGAAAAAGCTGTGGGGAGCAAAATCGTGCTTCTTTAGAAGTTGCAAAATTTGGGCAAAATCTGAAAGTTGCTCATTACTGGAAAATCCACACTGTTTAGAAAATGGCTGAGCTACAAAATTATCATTAATTACTAAACCTGATGTCATTCTAAACCTGCATGACTTTCTTTCTTCGCACAAAAGATGCATTTTTGAAGAATATCCTGCCCTGGATATCCTTCAGAAATGTACTTTTTTTTTTTTTTTTTACTGAAGAAAGAAAGGATTTGGAACAGTGTGAGAGTAAGTAAATGATGCCAGAATTTTCGTAGCATCACCACTTTTAGTTAGTCACTCACCAACGCTGGACACTAGGTTTCACAAAGCTATTTTAGACCGGTCAATAGTGTTAGACAAGTCTTAAATTTGCTCATAGTCTAGTCTAATGCAAGTTAGACTGTTTCACAAAAATAAAGACTGACTTAATTTAGACCAAAAAAATCAGACACCTTCCCCCCAGGCTAACTTAGGTCTAAGACTCTGTTACCTTGGCAACCAGCAGTAACAATCAGTTACATTACAAACAGCCAAAAGAAAAGGGAAAATGGCTCATAATTTAAACATTTCTTCTTGTTACTACATTCTCTGTAAAGTAAAATGTCCTTGTAACTGTTATACTCCTCCAACAAACACGTATGTTCCGCTGGGGTAAACTGCACTGAGCGGCTGAATGCGCTTACTCGATCCGCCATGTTTTTTGTTTTGAAAAGTGTCTTAATTTACCCAGAATGCATTGCAGTGTAGTCCTACTTAAGATAGTCAGAGTCTTAAGTGCTTTGTGCAACGGTCGGATTTTGATGTCTATCTGAAGTCTGACTATCTTCTATATCTAAGCCATAGTCAAAGTCTATCTTTGTGAAACCGGCTCCAGAAGTTGCTTAATTACCTTACTGTCTCAACGAAACTTCAAGAGGGTGACATCTGCTGTGATAACATGCCCGCTGTCCTCATCTCTCGTCTGGTGCAGGTGCGTGAATACGAGGAGGAGATCAACTCTTTGAAGGATCGTCTGATGATGTCACACCGTAAGCTGGAGGAGTACGAGAGGAGGCTGTTAACTCAGGAGCAGCAGACCAATAAAATCCTGCTGCAGTATCAGAGCCGACTGGACGACAGCGAGAGGAGACTGAGACAGCAGCAGATGGAGAAAGACAACCAAATTAAAGGAATTATTGACAGGTAATATGAAAAAAAAAAAGAGGCTGGAGAAACAGCAGTGGTCACGTGATCACACTCGCTGTGCGCTACGCCGTACGCTTCCTTCTAAGCTCAGTTGGCGATGACCCCTTATGTAATTCTGTATAGAAATAGTGGCCCCAAAACGTATTTGGACATTTAAGCCAAACTTAAAAATGTCTGAATGTCATTGCATTAGATAACAAAATATCAAACTATCAAAATGTCAAATCAAGTGACATTATTTAAAGGAGCCGTATGTAAGATTGTGGCCAAAACTGGTACTGCAATCACATTCAAATGACTGTAGAGCGGTGTATCCCCTCCCCCTCCCCCCTGACTCCAGGTTGCCAGATAGGCTGCAGGATCCAGCAGGAACGTCGGCTGCTACAAGGAGCTTCCGATGGCAAGTGACGAGTCCTACACAGTACGTTTTTTTTCGGACTTTGTCACGACGTATTTCGGATTCATAACGAGGTCTTTTAGGTTTCGTAACGTTAGACATTTTTTATCCGACACGTTTGTAGCTGCAGCTGTGGTAACTAGAGCAGATCTGGCAACCCGGATGCCGAAATACTACTGACTTCGTGATTGGTAGATATGGTGGAGGGTGGAGCTTCAGGCCAAAACACAACATGACATCATCAACATCAGTTGAGGGCTGCAACTTCACTTTTAAATGACAATATCCTGGCCGGACTACTGTTGTCAGTGATATAAGTATTTGAAATGAACATGATTTCTTAATGTCTAGTGACATATCAGGGCCATTTTATGATTAATTGAAATACATTTCTTACATACGGTTCCTTTAAAAGAAATATAGCACTCTTTTCATGCAAAGCATTTCCCGAAAAGAAAGTGATAAAACATTATTTACACTTCCATTCAAAAGTTTGGGCTTAGTAAGATTTAGTAAATGTTTTTGAAAGAAGTCTCTTAATGCTCAGCAAGGTTGTATTTATTTGATCAAAAATAGATTTTCTGAATATTTTTTAAAATACAATTTATTTCTGTAAAGAAATGTTGTCTTTACTCCAGTCTTCAGTGTCACATGATCCTTCAGAAATCATTCTAATAAGTATTATTATCAATGTAGAAAAGGTTCAGGATTCCTTCATCAATACAAAGTTCAAAATAACAGGATTTATTTAAAATAGAAATCTTTTATAACATTATAAAAGTCTTTATTGTCACTTTTGATCAGTTTAATGCACCCTTATTGAATAAAAGTATTAATTTCTTAAAAAAAAAAAAAAATCTTACTGACCCCAAACTTTTGAATGGTTCAAATTGAAGATTTTTAAAGATGATGCATGTGTCCACATACTTTTAGGTTCACTGTATATATGTTTTATACATTTTATAAGGGGTTTTCTATCTAGAGCATCTGCCATTTATATACAGTATAGTAGTTTAACCACATCTTTACTCTTGGACTTCTCAGTCTTGTAATTGCATCACGAAGCTGCTTTTTAATTGATGAACTGGGTTTATTTCCTTCCTGTTGTTATTTTTGTTTCATTTCATCTTTTTATTATTACCCTGTTATTTGGATTCTTTGCGGCTTTGTGAATCCACAGAGACGCATCTGCCAATATTTTGCTTCACCCTTAGAAATGACACCACCCCAACCCATTGGTTGATGAAATGATGATGTAACTTCCTGTAATGCAGCATTTACTGCATATTTTGTGTCACAGAGTATATTGCTATTTCAATCCAATTCTAGGAATGAAGACATGGAGTGAAGACACTCAGATGGTGAAGGGAGACCCAGGGTTCTTACTCCCAAAAGGGCATACAAATATAAATCATCGTCTCTTCCTTCCTTGGCGTGTATTAGTGCAATATCTTTATGGAATGATCTCCAGAAATCATCATAACTGATCATAACAGGATGTGTTTGTAATCATATGTGTGTAGTATTGTTAATGTACTTGTCATTTTTAAGCACTGCCGTCCGAGGAAACAAAGTTTGACATGGACAAAGTGTCATAAATTGTGAAGAAATTGCTTTATGAATTGCTAATGTTTAAAGAACTTATTCAGAACGAAAAATCGCTGTTTTCTGAAGCTCTTACAAGGATCATTCATCCTTTAATAGAAATTCTGTGGTTATTTATTCATCCCTCATGTCGTTGCGAACCTGTATACTGTCGTTAACTTTTCAATGGAACACAAAAGGAGATTTTTTTCTTTCACACACAAGCTCCAAAAAGGACAAAAACACCATAAAAGCACCAAGTAACCATCAACTTTTGTGTTCAACTGAAAAAAAGACAGTCATACGGGTTTAAGAACGAGATGAGGGTGTGTAAATGATGATGAAATGTTCATTCATTAGGCTGATTTGATCCTTTAATGAGTGTAAAAACTGCATAGCTGCAATAATAAAGCATGTAGACAAGCCTTTATTTGGCTTCTTCTGCTTCTTTGTCTTGAAACAGAAAAGGTGCAGGGGATTTTTCTTCCAAATAACCGTAGCAAAACATCTTGAAAATACACAGAATCGCTTCCTGATCGACCTGCACATGTTCTCCGCTGCACTTCTCTCTTCACTGTGTTCTGTAACACACTGTGTGATGAAAGTGTCTTACTCATCAAAATAGATCATATTTCAGATGTTCATGTTTTCCATATCTCTATGTGCTATCACGAGAACAGCTTGTGTCAACCGCTCCTCATCACATTTGGATTTCAGTTGTTCAGGTTTCAGTGTTTAGATCATTCATTCTGAAATATGCAATAAAAAGCTTCAGAAAGAGGCTTGTGTTTGCTTATATTCAAACAAAAGCCACATATATGATTCCTAATATTCAAACTCATGACTTAATTCTCACAAAACCTGTTCCAGGTCATGTTTCAGTCTATAACCAATAGAAAATTGTGTTTGTATATCATTGCACTGCCTTAAATTTATGCTGCTTTTAATTTATTAATTTTTTTAAAATCATAATGCAAAATACAAAATAAGTTTAATTCTCTTTATGCAAATTATATATATAAAAAAAAAAATCTTTTTTTTTTTTTTTTATGGTGAAATTTGACCTGGATTTGTTTTCACCCTCATAGACAAATATTAACATAGTTTGGTGAGTGTGCTTTGGTATCATGTTCAATGTAAAATAGCAAGACGATACAGTATAACATATTAAACATGAGGTAAGTGAGTTGTCATGCTTATGAATATCTTATTTTGTGTGGTGCTGTTTGTGAAATAAACATAGAGATATTAATTATAGATCAGGAAACATAAACAGTTAGTTAATTTAGGACTGAAATGAATTTTTAGAAAATCTCTTTTTGTAATGTGATGCTGATATAAATAATCCTTTTGAATAATATGGAATGTTTGCACTGAAATAAGCCTTTTTAACCTTTTTTGTTTTCCATTGTTAGACTTTCATATATTAAATTGATGTATAAAAATGAGTGTATTAATTTAATACTGTTAGAAAAGAATAATAACAGACATTGCTTCCCTATAAATTCTTTTAAAAGCAGAAATATAGAGCATAGAATCATATATATTCTGTATACGAGATGATATATATTTAACTCTTGTAGCCAAACTGTGTGCAATAAATATACCTTGATAAATGTAGCGATGAAAAATAGCACAATGAAGGTTTATTAATGATTCCCTCTCGTGACCCTTCTGTGAAATGTGTCTGACCCCATGACCTTTTGTCTGATCTTTGTTAATAAACAAGCACATTGTTGAATATAAAACAGGCCTGAGCATATCTTTAATAAATTGGATGCTTCTGTCTGTTTAAAAAATCTTGAAGCACTAAAAAAAAAATTGTTTTGTTTTTACTTTTGCATTTGAATTTTGTACAAGCAATATCATATATGTACATTTATAAATGTAATAAAATATCCAATCATATTGTTTTAAACCTAAACTGTGGAATTCATTATTTATTAGAATAAATGCTTAAGATTAGAATAAGTTTAGGCTCGCTCACACCAAGACAGATAACTATAACAATAACTATATTACCAATGCACGATATCATTCTGTTTATTTTAAGCATGTGCCGCAGTTTTGTCGTCTGTCGCTTTAAATGCTCGAGCTCTTTTAGAAGGATGGATTCTGATTGGTTGTCAATGTCTTTATCGTTCATCAAAAAAAAAAAAAAAAAAAAACTTTCTGAAAGTGATTCCAACGATATTGTTTCTCTGTGCCGTTATCGTTATAGGCTAGTTGTGGTGCAGACTCTGCTATTCTTTTATATGTAGAATGATTTTTAAAATGATCTTTATAGTTATCATCCTTGGTGTGAACAGGCCTTTGAATTAATGTATCTTTCATGACTATTTCATATCAGTCCACATCAAAACGATGTCCCCTAAACTGGCTCAATGATCCCGATCCAATGAAACTTTTCATATTTGACCCAGATGCACACATTTAATATCATGTGCTCGTGTCGTCTTGTCAACATAAATCAAACCAAGCATCATTCCTTAGGAAGCCGTCATTCACTTGATAATCACACCACTATCCTGCCCATTAAAGTGCTTCGTTTGGCTGTCACTTGTGCCTAAAAACAGCATCTGATGTGATATCCCGAGAGGAAATGTTCACGTGGAGATATGAGAACATCCCTGTTTTTGTGTATGAAACCGAACGTGGCTTTGATGTGCGCTGGCGGCCACTTCAGTGGCGTGTAATTTCTGAAATAAGCTGCCAGTAAGAGCGGCAGCCGTCGTAAGAAGCCATACAACGTGGCCCATTTTCATTTATCAGCTCACTTATTCCCATGGGATGATGGAAATATATCATCATGATATAATATGGTTGATTTTTTTTTTTCTACAGTACGCTTTCCAGATTGGACCAAAAGCCATTTCAAAGCAAACTAATTCTATTTATCCCACAATCAAAGCGTGTCGATCTGATATTTGTGGCAGATGAACACTTATTGTTGATTGTCTGATCTCAATAATGTCTCTAACTAATGATGTCTCCCTCTTTCACTCTTTCTTTCTCCCTCGCTTTCTTGTTTTCCATGAAGACTCATGGCTGTGGAAGACGAGCTGAGGGTAGGGGTGGTGCCTGAGCAAAAACCCAGGATATTCGCAGACCAGGTCGGTCTTCTTATTCTTTTTCTCTGTGAATATCTCCTGGACCGGTCTGTCCGTTGTTTGCGTGTCTGTCCTTCTACGTCCACGCTGGAATGTGTCTTTGCTTGTTTGCTCTGCCTGTCTGAACGCTTTACAGGACTGCCGTATTATATTCAGTACAGATTTGATCCACTTGAGGAAGAGCAGCACTGAAGGAAACATCCCGATGCTAAACGCTGGACTATAGGAAGGAATGCTTTACTGATCAGATGTTGATCTTTTTCTAAGCTCAGGACACTTAGCCCCGCTTTCATAGACAGGGCTTGGATTAAGCCAGGGTTAGGCCTTAGTTCATTTAAGATAGCTTAGAAAAAAAAACACATTACTGGTGTGTATCTTGAGACAAAACAATGGCACTGACATATTTAGTGCAAGTTGCTTTCAGTTAAAACATGGGACGAGACGTAAGCCTTGTCTGTGAAACTGGGGCAAAAGTATCAACTTTTCTTGATCTTTTGATATGATTTTTTTTATTTTTTTTTATGGAAACATACTGTAGCTTTGTGCAAAATAATAATAATAATGTCATAAACCCCAAATTTTAAACATTTAACCACCCGTGATTGTCTTATATAACTACACTACCGTTCAAAAGTCTCTTCTGCTCACCAAGCCTGCATTTATTTGATCAAAAACACAGTAAAAACAGAAATATTGTGAAATATTATTACAATTTTAAATAACTATTTTCTATTTAAATATATTTTATAAATGTAATTTATTCCTGTGATGCAAAGCTAATTTTTTTAGCTTCAGTGTCACATGATCCTTCAGAAATCATTCTAATATGAATATTTCTTATTATCATCAATGTTGAAAACAGTTTGCTTAACAGCTGCTTAATATTTTTGTTGAAATCGTGATTATTTTTTTTTCATTCAGAATTCTTTCATGAATAGAAAGTTCAAAAGAACATATTTCTTTTAATGCAGTTTAATGCAAGTTTAATGCATATTTGCAGAATAAAAGTATTAATTTCTTTAAGAAAATCTTACAGATATCTATTTATTTTGATATCTTGACAAATCTGAGCACAGTTTGAGGCAAGGCTGAGATCTCTTCTGAAGCTCTCTTTTGATCATTGGGGTCTTATGAGAAAGGCTCTCCATTTAATCGTATTGCTGTCAACTTTTAAGGTATTATAGAAATGTTTCCAATGAGATAGATCCAAAAGTACGTTTTGCATAATTATTGAATTTTTGTAGCATTATTTGCTCAGTGTTGCCTTACCTCGAGTGGAGAAATGTTTAGTTAAGCATTAGCACCTCCAGTAGGGATGTCAAATGCTTCATGTTTCTTTCCATGTGTCATCCCTCGCTTCTTTTTTATGCTTTGATTTCTCATAAATGGTGCATCGCTGTACTCTATGTTACAACAAACACCAAATTCTCAGCAGTTCCAGTCTGTGCACACACGTCACTCGACTTCTCTGATCCAAAGCTCCGGCTGTCTTTAAATCAACTTCCAATGTGACTTTGAAAAGAAGAAAATCAATAATCCTGTTTCTGATGAGATGAGATAAGATAAGATAAAACGAGGGAGTTGAGTATGAGCTGCACGTATAACTCAGGGATCAGGGAAACTGCTGAATGGACAGAACCTCAGACGAAAGTTCAGCACAGTCAGCATAGATTCTCCTGAAGAATACGATTAGTGTGTGAAAGAAAGCATCTATTAGATGAAGCTCAGGTGGACGTCTGCAAGAGATGCAACTGCAGGGTTCCAGGAGGAAACATCCTTTTAACGTTCATTTAACATGTTTTAACGTTTAAATCAACCAAATGTGGTTGGTTAAAAAAAAATCGGCAGATTAGCTACATCTGGGCCTTATAACATCCTTTAAACCAGTGGTTCTCAATCCTGGTCCTGGGGACCCACAGCTCTGCACAGTTTGTATGTCTCCCTCATTTAACACACCTGATTCAGATCATCATCTCGTTAGG
>CM038635.1:31724190-31734190 GCA_021554675.1 Leuciscus idus | reverse complement strand
AATCTGACCTGTAATATATTAGCCAAAGTGTTTCATAAATATTTGAGTTGATAAAAAACAAACAAATTATTACAAAATATTCAGATGCATACAAATATACTGATAAATAGAGAATTTTGAAAATCTGATATATCATTTGCAATGCTTTCAGCATGACTCTTTCTGCAAGTTACATAGTTACGCCAGTAGGTGGCGACAAGTGACTGTGTTTTCTGTGTTATGAGTGATTCACTGAATCTTTCTCTACCAATTCGTTCAAAAACACATATTCATTTATGCACAAAGCAAGTAAGCTTCTTACGAGGGAGTCATTGAATCATTCACCCAAACGATTCATTCAAAAACACGAATTCATTCGGGTACGAAACCAGGGCTGCATTTAAGTCCACTTTTTTATGCCCTTCCCTTGCTAACGTTGCACAAGTGCCCACTGCTGGTGAAACCCTTGCAATTGGTTTAAATGGAACGCCCTAAACCCTTGATCACTTGTGGATAAATTAAGTGCGAGTTTCTGTTGTGACGAGACAATTTTGTTGCATTGTGGTCTATGAATCTGCCTGAAGTGTACACACTCCCTCGGTTAAAATCGAGGGGTCGAGGTTCTGTCGAAATTAACTTCCCTCGTCCACTTTACAAAGTTGAATGCATTTCAAAATGGCGGCATGTAGTTTGCAATAGGTTGTATCCGAAGCGCACACTTCCCTACTATATAGTAGGCGAAATTCAGTATGTGTCAAAAGTAGTATGTCTGAATTCACAGTACTCATAAAAGAGTGAGCAGAAAGTGCCCGGATGACCTACTACTTCTGGCGAGATTCTGAAGTGTGCATACGATGGACAATTGTACAGCTGGAACCAACCGAACTCAGGCTCAAACCAAGTGTGGAAACTCCCTGAAATTCTGAATAGTGGATTTGACACTGTTTTGTAAATCAAAAGTAAATTTTGATATAAAATATCAAAATGGTATAATCATGCAATATAATACAAATATAAACTACTTTCTATAAAACATTTATAAGATAGTAAATGGATTGAAAATTTGTTCCCTAGTCATTTGAGCTTGCATAACACTGTCAGGCACATCTTCACAAGGCAGACTGTCACAACAGTCCAGATATGCTTGTGATAGCAGAACAAAAAGCAGCTACATTCCACATAAATATTCATTCTCACTTCCTGTTCTTTTCAGTTGATCACACTTTTGCATCAGTTGCATGCTCAGTATAAGTCTATTGTACTGCACTCAGACACTGGAGTGAGTGCAGTGGTAGGGGTCATATCATGAGTCATCAAATTTTCTGATCTTTGAGGTCAAATAAATGTAAACTTTGGGACGTTACATTGCCACTTTACATATAACTGGTAATCTATGTTTATGCTTCCATGAGAATAATTGAATGATCCAACATATATTTTTGGACCAAAAATGAACAAACAATCAATTAATCATGATTAATCACATATAACATAAAAGTTTGTGTTTATATAATATGTGTGTGTGTGTACACACATATATGTATGCATATATATATCTGTGTATATATACACAGACATGCGCGCACACACATCAAGATTAATCGATTTGACGGCTCTAAAAAATGTGTGTTATGACCCCTTTAATGCAAAATTGATAATAAATAAATACGTTTCTCTTCTTACTTAAAATCACATTTTGGGGTATATTTACCCCCCAAAATCCAATATTGATTCATTCAGTGTCAACTGACAACCACTCTGGTCTTCTGCAGTGCAACCTCACAAGAGCACAAGTGTATCAACAGCATTTGTAATTCCCTCCTCATCCCTCTCTCTTCCTCTTTTTTTGTGTCTATCCCTCTTTCCCTGAGCGTTTCTATGGAAATATTTCATTCCTCTGCTGTACAACTCATGCTCCTGTTTTATTCCTCCTTTACTGCTCTTCCAATCCCTCATCACCTCAAATCTCTCTTTCTCTCTGTGACCTCTATTTCCTTTGATCTTCCTGTTCTGCATTTCCCTATCGATCTACTTTCCATGGGAACTCCTTTGCATTCCATTTGCCTTTTTTTTTGTGTGTGTGTGTGTGGAATCTTCATCCTTCCATCCCTCCTCCTCCTCCTCCGCCTGCTCTCTTTCTTCTCCTCCCTTTTCCTCTCTCTCTCTCTGTCTTGCTAGGAAAAGCAGCTTTCCGCCTTGGGTTCAGCAGACCCCGGTGTGAGTTTTGGAGGAGAAATGACCAGCACTCCTGGCTTTGTTGGAGTCTCCCCCTCGGACAAATCCTCCACCCGATCCCCCCTGAATGGAATCTTGTCCTTCCCGTTAGCCCCCCCTCCTCGTTCTCTTCCTCACGCACAACTCCGGCCAAACGGAGAGCTCCCCGGCAACTGAAAAATCAGCAACAGCATCGAGGGCAAGTTTGGAGGGGGAGCAGGTCAATTACAACGTTGACCAAATCTGAGAACATTTTTAGGAATTCCGAAGAAAAAGTCACATCTTTTGTCATCCGCATTATAAGGATGTTTTTTTTTTTGTACATTAGACTGAGGACAAATGGGAGGCGGGACATTACTTGCACCATCCAAAACAAAAGGGCTCTCCATTGGATCCGATATGTTATTCCGACATCACATTTTCTTTGGATCAAAGTTAAAAGCCCCTTGCACGTACAGTACCTCTGCCACCACGTCATCCAAACCACTGGAAAGTGCTTGGTTCAGTTTCCAAGTTTTTGACTGAGCTCCCTCATAATGCGTTTTTAAAAAAAATCCCAAGAAGCCGGGAACGGTGGAAAAACAAACGTATACGTATGTTTCGAAGTGTATAGAGATCGAAATTTGACCCACGAACACGCATCAGCTTTGTCTTGGGGATTTTGTCTTGTCATCTGCCTTCCCTAGTGCCTTTCTGTATCTCTAGACAGGGTTTTCAAACGAACACAAGAATAAGGATGGCAGAATTACAGAAATGGTTGTGCAAACTCCTCTCTCTTCTCCAGATTGCTCATTTAGGAGAGATTGATGTGGTGTTCTGCCTCAATGTAATGCTGAAAATGTCAAGTTTGGGAATCCGACCATGGCTCGGGTTTTTGTGGACAATGTCTGGAAAGTGCTTGTGGTCTTTGAATTGCCTCACTAGACTGAACTTGTGCAATGTTTTCTCTTCTCAATCTCAGAACCTATGTGTATTTAACTGGTGCTATGGATTCACAAAGCATTGCTCTGTGTTACATCACCACCTCTCATTCTGTCATCGTCCTAACCGTTCATATACAGTGTGTCTTCGTCCTCCCATTCATCTCCTTACAGGCCAATTTTGATTTCTTTCAGTGTGTGTGTGTGTGTGTGTGCGTGCACAGCGTGAGGTGATCTCTGTCAGGTCAAAAAACCTTTTGTCTTTTTTCTTAAAACAAAATGCTAGGCCAGAATGCAGTTGTGGTCATAAGGCATTTTTTTTATACTGATGCGTTTTCCTCAAAATGGCATGTTGTGAAGAGAGCTGATATTTCAAATAAGCAGAATTTTGTGTGTTTTTGTTTTGTTTTTTTGTCTTAAAAGACATTTTAAACTCAACATGAAAGTCAACTTGAAAGCAACCAATTTTTAATCCATTATGTGACACGTTTTTGAGTATAAAATAGATCAATTTTAACTTTTAGGAATTGATGGGAATAATGGATTTTGGTGGCTGAAAATTTAATTTAAATGAATTTGTGATTTTTTCTTTTAAGAGGTGGTGCACGTTATATTTTGTTAAAAGATTATGAAAACAACCCTGTTTTTAATATAGAATACCATGCACCAAATCATCATAAAAAATAAGATCAAGAATGTGCATTGAAAAAGTAAACAGGGACTTGCACCAAATAATCATTACATTTACATTTACATTTATGCATTTGGCAGATGCTTTTATCCAAACTGAATTCAAGGTATACATTTTTATCAGTTCATGCATTCTCTGGGAATCGAACCCATGACCACACCGTACTGTTTGAGCAACTGGAAAGCTACACATTTAGGAAAGATCTAGTTAGATAACTGACTTGGTTTGTAACATTTTCAAATCTTATGTACTGTACAGAAATATTGCTAGCTATAATTCTTCATTTAAGTATCACTGCCATCTGGTACTGATTGTATACCTCATCGTTCACTACAGCTTTCGTTTTATTGTTTGTTTTACGATTAATCAGTTCATTGTCATGTTTCTACAGACTCAAGACATTCTCGTGGCTTCGCTGACACAAGTCATTCATTTGTAACCCAATTCATTGCTGATTGCCTTGTTGTTGCATTGAAAAACTACTCAAGTTCTGTATGTAATACAGCTACACCAATACAGCAGGCCTAGATGAGAGCAAGGAAACATAAATCATAACTGCACAATAAAAACACTGAGCTGTACTGTAATATTTAAAGGTTGGGAAGGCACTAGAGAGGAGAATGGACTGATTGCCATTTTAGCTTTTTAGAGCTTCGAGGGCTATCTTTAAGTGACTTCTACACCATTTAGTAATAATCAACAGGCAATTTTGTTTATGTCCCAAAAGCGGTTGAGAGAAATGGGATAACAGGGTTATCGGCTGATAAATGTGCCATGACATGAATATACCTCAGACGTAAAATCGAATGACTCAGGTAAACTTTCAATTGCCTCACAGTTTACTGCAAACTGGAAAAAAAACCACACATTTTAAGTTGACCTGCCTGTTTTGGTAGTTAGTCCATTTCTTCTCTGAGATTAGTAGCAGTGATTGGTCAGCAGCTCATCAAGCACCTCCTCTTTTCCCTGCATCTCCAGCCAATCACAAAGCTTCATGGAGGACAATCTGGAACCTAATTGGAGGCCTCACCAAGGACATTCTTCAGGTTGGCCGATGTTTAATTCCAGAGTGCTGTCACGCGATTCGGTTGGTTGACAGAGGGGAAACTGAGGCTTAGACTCAGTGCCAGAGCCGATCCAAAGAAAAAAAAAAAATAGGTTCCCCTCCTCTGACGTGCCCTCTCTCTGATATAATTTGATGTGATGGCAGATTGGGATGCTTAACATCCGTCAGATGGCTTCTGCGTGCCTCTTAACAGTACGAGAGATGACGTCGCATGCAGCGCAAGTGGTTCGTTGAGAGAGTTGGAGAGGTTCTGTGGATAAGATCAATCTCAAAGGTGCTGTTTTTTAGGTTCTTTACTAACTACATGTAGGATATTGAACAATCCTCTACTTCTTCTCATTATGATCTTCATTAGCTCTGCCTGTCATGCCTGCCTGTGTCTCAATCATGTCTTTTATTTTGGGGGAAACAGAATATGCCCAGCCTTTTATTCTCAAGAGACGCTGATTTTGTCCTTCAGCGGATTCGGTTAGAAGGCTGGAAGTATCCGAACTTTTGTTTCCTGGTAGTTTTCTACTACTTGACTGGACCTCACCCAGATGAAATCACATATTTACATGCTGGTAATGTGAGACGAGAACTGAAAAGAATCCTTTTTAGATCCGTGAATTTATGTGACAATCTCCTTGCAAAGAAGTATCGACAACCTGTTATTTTACCTGCTCCCCCTCTCCGCATTTTGCTACGTCCCGGATCCTCGGCAAACTCCTTTGTATGTGAAAGAAAGATGGATTCTTTTACTTTTTAACTCTCTTTCGTTTCGCTGTGGAGTTCTTGATTTTATGAACGACACTGTTTGGATTGTGGAATCCTCTTGTTTAGAAAAATTGGCGGTCGAACGTTTGTGGGTAGTTTTGAAAAGCGAAGCCAAGTTGCTGTTTTAAATTTAACTTTATTTCCTTTGGATGTCATTGCCGGGCAACACAGACATTTCTCTGCTTCCTTTTTACACCACTAGACAAAAATATATCAATTTTGAGAGATCATGCAGGTCGAATAATGTTGTGGGTGACTGTGTGTATATACAGTGTGTGTACAGTTTTTGTGTATATACTGGATGTATGGTTATACAATATAAATATATATATATATATGTATTTGTACATAAGGTATGTTTGTATATGCAGTGTACAGAATGTGTTCTTTTACACCGATTTCCCTTTTTCTCAATATGTGGACAAGAAAAAGCATAAGAGAACTTTGTGGGAATTAAAGCTCATGTTGGCGACTCGTCGACGGATGTCTTCGAAGCACTTTTTGCTCAGGCTGATTGTACGCAGTCTGAAACCTACGATGCGTCGCCGTGAGTCCCGCCACGTGGTTTGCCAGTCTAAAGCTTGCACTCATTTTCTCACTGATTGGGGTGTTTTGTAACAGGTTCTGGGTGACCAAGCAATGCTTGTACATAAATATATAGCCTAGGCTTAATACCTACCGTATGTATGCATATATCAACTTTTCCAGACATAAGTCACCTGCTAATCTTTGCAGCTTTTGCATCTCCTCTTGCTTTCAATTTCAATGCGGTGCCGTGCATCAGAGTTTTTTTTTTATTTTTATTTTTTTTGGATCGCTGTTAGAAGGTCGCTCTTTTGAGAAGACGTTCCCATTTTACTATACTGACCTTTTATATGGCTTGATGCTTTATTCCTTCATTACTTGCCTAGCAACTCTTCCATGCAAGTAAGCGCTTCTTTGTCCCCTGTAAATGAATGGAGTTCCCATGATGTGCCTCTTTCTAATAAACTTCAGTTGATCTTTGTCAGCCATAAGCCAATCACAGTCATCTTTCTTGACAAGCCATAAGCCCCGCCCCTAAATTTCCATTTGTGAAAAGGGCAGACACTTGGGAATTTTATTTCTTTTTGTATATATTATATTAATAGAAAGAGTGGTATGTCAGAGTGTATTGCCAATGTTTTTGGATTTGTTATGAATGTTGATATTCTGGTTATTGAATTATGATTATTATTGTAATAATATAATGACTGCTGTTATCATTTCATCATACTTTAGTTTATTCAAAGCTGTTGAAGACTTTCATTTCTTTTTGAATAAATCGGAATTTATATTTTTCGGGTGGGCTAATTATAGAAATGAAATCAATTAAACAGATGAATAAAGAAATACATTTGTATTGAATTCATTTATTATATTGAGAATGATGTTTCTATCTATCTATCTATCTATCTATTTATCTATCTATCTATCTATCTATCTATCTATCTATCTATCTATCTATCCATCTATATTTTCCTATCTATTGAACTAATTTATTATATTGAGAGAATGATGTTTCTATCTATCCATCTATCCATCTATCTATCCATCTGTCTGTCTGTCTGTCTGTCTGTCTGTCTGTCTGTCTATCCATCTATTATTTCCTATCTATTGAACTAATTTATTATATTGAGAGTGATGTTTTTATCTATCTATCTATCTATCTATCTATCTATCTATCTATCTATCTATCTATCTGTCTGTCTGTCTGTCTGTCTGTCTGATTGTCTATCTGTCTGTCTGCAGTCTGTCTATCTAATATTTCCTATCTATCTGTCTGTCATCTATCTATCTATCTATCTATCTATCTGTCTGTCTGTTTGTCTATCTGTCTGTCTGCAGTCTGTCTATCTAATATTTCCTATCTATCTGTCTGTCATCTATCTATCTATCTATCTATCTATCTGTCTGTCTGTTTGTCTATCTGTCTGTCTGCAGTCTGTCTATCTAATATTTCCTATCTATCTGTCTGTCATCTATCTATCTGTCTGTCATCTATCTATCTATCTGTCTGTCATCTATCTATCTATCTGTCTGTCTGTCTGATTGTCTATCTGTCTGTCTGCAGTCTGTCTATCTAATATTTCCTATCTATCTGTCTGTCATCTATCTATCTGTCTGTCATCTATCTATCTATCTGTCTGTCATCTATCTATCTATCTGTCTGTCTGTCTATCTATCTATCTATCTGTCTGTCTGTTTGTCTATCTGTCTGTCTGCAGTCTGTCTATCTAATATTTCCTATCTATCTGTCTGTCATCTATCTATCTGTCTGTCATCTATCTATCTATCTATCTATCTATCTATCTGTCTGTCTGTCTGTCTGTCTGTCTGATAAAAATAAAGTTGTTTCAGTTGAAATGACTGATGCCACTCACAGCTTCTTATGGTCTTCATCAACTCACCTGGTGAAATCCATCTTTACTAATGCTATCAGTCAAAGTAGAAGATGTAAAGGATCAAGGAAACAAGATGGAGGCTTGTGATTTCAGGATTGCTGTGTCGTGTTAAACCCCCCTGCCGATGATTCACAAATGCAGTTGCCAGGTGATGCCAGATGGTTTGCCTGCTAATCGTGTCCAGAGATGAGGGCTTGATGAGAATGTGTGGGATGAAATTAAGGCAGTACAAACAAATTCCTATATACCGATAACTTTACCATTTAAATAATATAGAAATATATTTAGTATTACTGCAATGAACATGAGATTATTTTGCATTATGAAACTATGACTTTGGATATATTCTTGGGATCATTTGTGGGACTGACCCTATTTACTAAATTCACTTATATTTACACATTTCACACATATTATTGCCCCGCATTTTCCCTAAACTGGAAGTGCAAGCACCTGGAAAAACTAGATGAATTAAAACATTTTGAGAACTATTTTCTAGAGGGAAAACTACTTATCTTCACTCTAAAAAATAATGCATTGGCTCAACAACAAAAAAATGTATGTAACTATTTGCATTAATTTTCTATTACAGTTCAAATCATTAGCTATCATAGTACATGTTAACATAACTTATTAAACATGTAGGCCTATATTTAATGAACAAGTAATATGTCACTGACATTAGCACAGTTATTGCTCATAGAGTCAATAGTGTTTCGCTTCATATCTCTTCAGCACAATGGTAACCACAAAACTTCAACATTACAGAAACTATTTTAAATGTCAAACATAACAGCATTAAACACTAACAGGACTTTCCCGTCACTAAAAACAAACACATTAACACTTAATTTCAACATTTATTCTCCTTATTCAGTCATATGCAAAGCATGCTGGGAACTAGAAATGCACTGCCTAATTTCCGAAGTTATCAAGACAATTTCATTAAGTAACCACAACCTAAAAAAGAAATTAACAGAAATTTTAGTGGAAATTACAGACGACATTAAGTTATTGTAATGATCAACATGATTATGTCAACAGAACTCTACGAAATAATGTTTGCAACTTAAAAGGTTTAGGCCTAATTAAAACAATACATTTGATTTTTTAACTTACAGTGTACCTTTACACAAATCCATTATTTATTGTAAATTGTAAAAAATGTATACAAATATGGAATACATGGTGATTTATAGCTGGGTGATCAATTGGTTTAGACAGTGAGAAAAGATGCAAAGAAACAAAGTCTACAGAACATTTCTGACAAAATACCAATGTATTACTATAATTGCTAAAAAAATAATAATAGTGTTATTAAAATATGTTAACCACATACAAATAATTCTGCAAGCTTCTTCTTGTACTATTTGAAGAAAACCCCTGTTATTATAATTTTACAGTATAAATAATAACTGTACTAGTAGTTTGGAAGGAATTCTGGCTATCATAAAACATTTCTGAGTAGGCCTGCCTACTAATGGTCATTGTTAGGAACCGTTACACCAGTGGCTGATCATGGCCCTGTCCCAAATGAAACCCTAAGCACTCGCGGTCTTCCTCTGAGTCCGCACTTTCGTGACGTAATGCCGCTTTGACTGTCGGGAAGAAGTCTGCTGCGGAGCCCGCATCAGCGCATCAAGGGCGCAAATCGACCACTTGGGGGCGCTCGCGAGCACCATTCTTAGATCTAAAAATGACAAATGGGACACACTGCGGTCTCACGGACTTAACGGACACGCGCACGCGGCAGCCATTGTAAGTCCACAAGACCGAAAGTGCATATGAAGTGTGCCATTTGGGACAGGGCCCATCTCGCCCAATGATCTCGCCTGCAGAGCCGAGCGCTACTTGCAACTATCGCGATACTTGCAGCGGTCGCTGAACTGTGTGCGGTGGGAGGGGGAAAAAATGGCCGCTCGCGAAGCGACACTCGAAATGATGAGCAACA
>CM038635.1:31689190-31719190 GCA_021554675.1 Leuciscus idus | reverse complement strand
CCCGCCTCCCCGTGTTATTCAACGGGACTTGAGACCAACTAAACAATTTAATTACACTTCAAATAACTTTTTTCCGAAGATGGTCATTTACTGTAGTTTTTATCACGCTGATGTAAATTCAAGTGTTTGTTTTAAAAATAAGTTTGTTTTTAGTTAGTTATTCGATGCTATAAAAACGGTGGTGTGACGTCATGATTGATTGACAGCTGTGATTGACAGGTTCTCTGAGCGAAGTAGTCACTGAAGCACCAACAGACTTTTTTGGGGGATCTTCGGAGGACTGAGGAGATTGGAGCTTTAAATTTAATATCTAAATTTCTATAATTAATTATTTCACACCGAGAGTGAGGGGGGCGGGGCCTTGATTTCTCGGCTTTACTTCCCGCTCACGACTGCGCAGGTCTGGTCCCGAAATCGCTACTGCGCAGACTCAATCCCCAAGATGTCAGCGCCATATCGGGACACTGGCGGCTTCACTTCTCACCAATGGAAGAGGGCGAAGGGGCGTCGTCCATATTTTTTTACAGTCTATGTTTCCTACTATGAAAGTCAATGGTGCCCCAAAGCGGCCTGGTTACAAACTTTCTTCAAAATATCTTCCTGTGTTCAGGGGAACAAAGACATTTATACAGGTTTGGAACTACTTGAGGGTGAGTAAATGATGACAGAATTTTCATTTTTGGGTGAACTATCCCTAAATGACTTTTTGTTACTAAAATATGATTTAGTCATCACACTTTGAAGTCATGGAAAAGTTCATTGGTCAAAAAGTTTGGGAATACTGTGTAGCAAAATCTATTGTATCTCACATTTATAGCCTGTCACTCATACTACCCAGTGTTAGCGTTTGCTGAATGAACCTTTCTGTGCTCAATGACCACAGGTCGTAAGAAACCAGTCTCAGCCACCCCTAAAGAGATGGAGTGGGCCCAGATGGCTTGTCACAGATGTCTTGTGTACTTGGGAGATCTTGGTAAGTGTGTTCTCACTTGATATTTATTCAAATCAGCCTTGGAAAGCTCTGTCTTGCAGTGCGATCTCATGTTCACGTTTGATGTTTATGAAGCGCGGTACCAAAACGAACTGGCGGGAGTGGAAGCAGAGCAGCTGGCGGAGCGCTTTTATCACCAGGCCCTTTCTGTCGCACCTCACGCCGGTGAGCAAGTCCTCTCAACAACACATTTTCCTGGCACAGGAGAGCATGCTTTTTATGATTTTCTCTGTTAAACAGTGAATTTTAATTCACATTTAATGGTATTCATTGTTGTTGTTTCATTTTATTTGAATTTCACATTATTGCATTGGGGAAATGCATTTGTTGTCTTTTACAGGCATGCCGTTTAATCAGTTGGGTACGCTTGCTGGAAGTAAATTTTATAATGTGGAGGCTACTTACTACTACTTGCGCTGGTAAGGCTTCTGAGAACCGAATCATGTTAATGCATATAAAGTAAAACTTGACATTAAATGAATATAGCAGCAACAGCACAGTAATAATAAAGAGGGATGTGAAGGACTGTTACATCCCTTTTTTTTCCCCCTTTTAAATATGTTTAGCGTTCCAAGAATCTGATAACCCTGCATGAACTTGACTAACTGGTTTTTCCCGTTGAACAGTATTCAGTCAGAGACACCCTTCGATGGCGCTTATGGGAATTTAAAGCGTCTGTTTGACAAGGCAGCCAAGATGTATCACCAGGTGAAGAAACAAGAGATGAAGAAACTTTCACCGTCACGCCAGAGGTGTGTTCCCTCTCTTTTGTATACATATAAAAGACAGGATGAAGGAATGTTTCTGAAAATGTGTCCATTGTGTTCAGTGTGTTCCTGTAATATAAATCAGTGGTTCTCAAACATTTTGACTTGCCTCCCATTGTTCAACACAATATTCAAAGGCCCCTCATATATGCTATAATATTTCTACCGGTGTTTCTGCTGTAATTACAGTACAGGCCAAAAGTTTGGACACATTACTATTTTTAATGTTTTTCAAAAAAAAGAAGTTTCTTCTGCTCATCAAGCCTGCATTTATATGATCAAAAATACAGAAAAAAATTTAATATTGTGATATATTATTACAATTTAAAATGATTGGTTTTCAATTTATTATACTTTAAATTATCATTTATTTCTGTGATGCAAAGCTGAATTTTCAGGATCATTACTCCAGTCTATCACATGATCCTTTAGAAATCATTCTAATATGATGATTCATTATCGAAGTTGGAAACACTTCTGCTGCTTAATATTTTTTCATAACCTGTGATACTTTTTTAGGATACTTTGATTAATAAAAAGTAAAAAATAAAAATAAAATAAAAAGAAGCAAATGTTTTAAAAATAGAAATCTTTTGTAACAACAATATACACTACTGGTCAGTCATTTGGGGTCAGTAATTTTTTTTCTTTCTTTTTTTGAAATAAATCAATACTTTTATTCAGCAAGGATGTGTTAAATTGATAAAAAGTGATAGTAAAGAAGATTTATATTATTAGAATTTTATTTAGAATAAATGCAGTTCTTTTTAACCTTTTATTCATCAAATATATTAGGCAGCAGAACTGTGTCCAACACTCATAATAAATCAGAATATTAGAATGATTTCTAAAGGATCATGTGATAGACTGGATGTCACATGTGACACTGAAGACTGGAGTAATGAGGCGAAAATTAATTTAAAGTTTATTAAGGATCTTACCAAGAATGGTGTGTAAATATAAAAATAGCATGTTTAAGACTGAAATAATGTACAAAACAAATCTAAATGAATTGCTGATTATTTATTAAGATAATTTTAAGTCGTTCTGTAGGCCCCCTTGGAAGTTTGGTTAGGCTCTCTGTTTGAGAACCATGGAGCGTGCACTGATGCACAGTAACACTGTGCATTATTTTAGTGAATAAATGAATGAATTAAGATAGAAAGTTTCTGTAAAACACCTCTGATCCATATCTAGAGGCCAGAATAGAGACTTGAGACTTGGTGAGATCACTAAACAACCACCTAACAATGCTCTATAAAGCTCTCAGCAATGACCTGTGGCCTGTTGCGTGAAGCTAGCTGATTTAGAGTTGACTTAACCATACAGATCCATCCTGGTTCAGCAGGCTCAGAATGCTCAGTATAAACGATCTCTGTCAACTCAGGTTTGATCCAGAGTTTGTGATTAACCTGAAAGTGTGACGCTTACAGCCAATCACATGGAACATGGGAAGTGACAATTTAATTCACTTCTCGTGAGAGAGCCGCGCAATTCACTTCTCTGCTAAGAGATATTTATGAATACATGCATTTACATGGCTTTAAATGAATAAACACTGCTTCTGCAGTACAAATATGAGAAATGTCTGACTATATCAATGGAAGTGAATCAGCTGAATTTTAAATAATAATTAAATGGTTTCACAAAGAGCTCAAAAGAAAACAAGTTAGCATTATATATTAAAGCTTTTATTTATATGTATATATGTATATTAATTTAAATGCAAAGTTTAGTATTAATTGTCAATTCATATAATAATTATTTGACTATAGGAATTATAAATAATTATAATTCATATAATATTAAATATTAGTATTTATCAGTGGCAAAAGGGCAATTTTGTAAAAAAAAAAAATTCACTATGAACTGCTTTAATTTGAAGCAAGAGATACAGGGGGAGTGGCTTTAATGCATCAGATATATGTCACTTGGCTCACATCTGATTGGTCCAGTTTTGGCTTGCGATCTTTAACCCTCCGGAGCAGTTAGCTGTGTAGCATAAGTTACCATGGCATTGAACACCACCGCTAAAAACCAATCCACCTTCTTGAGCCAGAAAAATAGTTTCCTTAAACAAATCTCAAACTTACCTGGGGTGCGTTTCCCGTACAACGGCGTAACTCGCTGCTGAAACCTTAGTATGATACGTCGTGAAGAAATCAACTAGCTAGTCACGACTGTTTCCCGAAGCCATATTGTTGCAAATTTGTCTTTCGACCACATTGGTTAATGATGTCATGCAGGTGGTGGAGTAATAACTTATTTTAATGAATCCGTTTGAGAACAAAAAAATGCTAGATTTTTGCTATAAATTACGGACATGGCAGACTAATTCAAATTTTTCTCAGTTATTTAGCTTTATTTCCAGATTGAATCATAGGCTCGTTCTTACGTTCTAGAGCATGCACACTTTTCAAAAACAACGCTATAAATCTCTTGACAAACTAAAAGACATTAATGGCATTGGTATATATTCGAAATGGAAGATATAGATTGTACTGAATGGCAGCTTGCTTATTTTGCTCAGGATAAGGATGTATTACGACGACCAAGGATGTATTACGACGATAACGACCATATTTGGCTAATGATGCTTTTTGGCTTCATGCAATAGGCCTCTGGAAACCACACAAAAATTTTCTACGTAGCCTCATGGTTGGAGACTAGCATTGGCAAGCAGCAGTCACATTAATTTGGTTATTCTCGCTTCAGGTCAAAAGACATCAAAAGACTGCTGGTGAGCTTCATGTATTTGCAGAGCCTGTTGCAGCCCAAGAACAGGTGAGAGCATCAACCCGTTTAATGATATAAAATCCCTATCCCTTCCCCTGAAAGTTACAAGATTGAATTTGAGATCAAGTTTACTCTAATAACCTGTCACCTCTTCAGTCTGATGGAGACAGAGCTGACGTCACTGTGCCAGTCCGTGCTGGAAGACTTTAACCTGGTGCTGTTCTACCTGCCCCTTCCTGCTCACGGCAGCCAGTCAGCCAGCGAGGAGGAGGAAGAGCACGACTCGCTCTGTTCTGTGCTTCCTGACAGCCTCATATTCAAGATGGTGGTGACTTGCCTTATGGTGGTGCACAGCCTGAAGAGAGGGGGTAAGTAGGGACTGAAAGGATTGATCATGATGTTCAACATCTGCTGCTCATTTTACGCCATGTCATTTTGTCATTAATTTGCATTCAGTAAGCAGAGAGATGCTGCTTCACCAACCTAAAAATAGTGCTGGCTTCAAACTATTTATTTCTATTCAGTGAAATGGCAGATGTGTGTTGCTTCAGGCCTATTCTGATAGATCATGCAAAAAGCACAATTTCCTGGTATTACTGCAGCTTTACCAGATACAACATTGTAATCTTTTTGTCCAAACCAGTCACCAAATGGCATGAGCTATTTTTTCCCCTGTTGTTAACTGTCATGTCTGCATATTTATATTTTTACATAGTACTCTTATAATATTTATTAATATGTTGAGTTCGATTTTAGTTTTTATATTTTCGGTTTTATATAATATATAACATTTCAGGTTTCTTTGGTCATGAAAAATTATCAGGGTGATTTCCATCCATCCATCCAAACTGTTGATTTAATGGCTGTTAGGGCACCGTTGGAAGCATTACAACCACAGTTGTTATTTTAATGTTCTCGCAAATGAAGTATAAACTCATCTGTCAACTGTAATTCAATTCTAGCTTCAAAGCAGTACAGCGCCTCCATCGCTTTCACACTGGCTCTGTTCTCCCATTTGGTCAATCACGTCAACATTCGACTGCAAGCTGAACTGGAGGAGGGAGAGAGTGACGTCCCACCCCTGCGCACTGATAACACTGGTACGGGTACTTCTTTGCTTCTGTGTGCTTTTGTCTTTCTGATTGTAAGGTACTTTTCGTAATCTGCCAGAAGAAAATATGCAGTGCTGCTAGGGATGTCACGGTACTAAACTTCCAGTAGTCGGTACCGATACCATTAAAATTTTACGGTTCTCGGTACCAATTTCGGTACCACAGCAAAATCTATTGGAACAATTTTTCTATTTTATTTAACTATTTGAAATAATATATTAAATTCAATTATTTTATTCATGACGGTAATCATAAGAAAAGAATACATATAAGCATTAAAGGCTACATGCTGTTTAAACGTAAATATTGCTTATTAAAAAAATCCCATGGAGACGTGGCTACATCTACTGGACAGTAGCCTAATTATTTCTGTCAATTTCTTCAAGTTAAACCGAACTTTTATTTTGACGGGTTGCCGTGGAGATCTTTGAGTTTCTGTGTGTATGATATGACGATAGTTTTTTCTCAAATTAAACGGTAAAATGCTCGTGAAGTGACTCTCAGAGTGGCTCTGGAGATGAATTTCATCATGTCATCAAATCGTGAGGCAGCAGAGATTGAAAACAGCGTGAGCGTCACTCGTGCTTCAGTGTGTGTGTGTGTGTGCGCGTCTGCGCCATCATTCACACAGAGACAAACAGAACATGCATGGTTAATATTTAAATAGTCTTTTTGCAATTTAATATACACAGACACTATATATATTGTAGTATATATCGGCTACAGACAGTGCTCCAAGTAAAAAAGTTAGTCTGGAGCCCCGCGCTTAGATAAAAACACGGAAGCGACTTAAAGCGCTGCCTATTAATGGGTACCGAATTTACCCAGTACTACAGAAATGCTGGTATCGTCACATTTTCAGTACCGACTTGGTACCGAAGTACCGGTACTTTGACAACACTGCTTAGATTTTAGTGAGAAGTAGGTATCTTAGAAAGCACCATAATGTTGGCACCACAAATCTATTTTTTGTAATAAAGCACCTATGATGCCTTAAAATGCTGTCTAGTTAGGCAGCTCTCTAGGATTTGGAAAAGCTTTTGTCTTTGTTTTCCTGTTATGTGATTGTTCAAAACTTAAAACTAACCTTCCCAATGTGATGCATTTGTTCGTAGATGACGCTGAAGCCAGAGATCACAGCGGTGCTGCTCTCTCAGAGGAGAAGACCCTGCAGAACGGCTCCCTGGAAGAGGAGGATGACGAAGAGGAGGGCAAGGAGAATGAGGAAGATGTGACTAAGGGGAACGGAAGTACAGTGGGGATGAAGAAAATCCTGGAGAAGAAGAGATCAGCTGAGGAGAAGCAAAAACAGAAGCGGAAGTTCTCACGACTCTCCATGCTTCGCCGCAGACGCTGCGCTCACAAGGAGGACGAGAGCGACCTGAGCGAGGGATTTGAGAGTGATGAAGAAGAGGACGAGGAAGGCGGCGGTCCGGTCGACGGTCTGGGAGCCACTAGGGTCCAGATAAACTCTTTAGGAAGGGAAGGGCGGAAGGGACCACTGGCAGAGGATGGCAGCTTCGAAAGTGGTTCAGAGGAGGAGGAGGGCGGCACTGCTTTTGACGTCGAGACGGATTCCGACATGAACAGTCAGGAATCTCGTTCGGACCTGGAAGACATGGAGGATGCAGAGAATGCGCCACAACAGCCGCAACAAGAGGAAAACGAGCAGCCGCAACCATCTAGAGAGGAAAACTCGACCCCTCCAGTTAGCAACGGCCCTTTAGTGTCTAATGATGCCAGCATCAGCAGTAACCTGCAGGCCATGTCCTCTCAGCTCTTCCAGGCGAAACGCTGCTTCCGGCTCGCCCCCACCTTTAGCAATGTTCTGCTCCGCCCTGCCGCTGCCACTAACCCCACCCCAGACTCAAACCCCGCCCCAATACAAGAAGCCACACCTCCTGCTGGAGAAACACCAAAGCACACGAGTCCAGAGATCGCTAATGGAACCAACGACAAAGGTATATTGCATACAGAGAAGTCATTTTAGTTTTCTGCAATTAATTAAACTTAACTTTTTTATATACAGTACAGGCCAAAAGTTTGGACACATTTACTATTTTTAATGTTTTTGAAAGAAGTTTCTTCTGCTCATCAAGCCTGCATTTATTTGATCAAAAATACAGAATTATTTTTTAATATTGTGATATATTATTACAATTTAAAATATTTGGTTTTCAATTTATTATACTTTAAATTATCATTTATTTCTGTGATGCAAAGCTGAATTTTCAGGATCATTACTCCAGTCTATCACATGATCCTTTAGAAATCATTCTAATATTCTGATTTATTATGAGTGTTGGACACAGTTCTGCTGCCTAATATATTTGATGAATAAAAGGTTAAAAAGAACTGCATTTATTCAAAATAAAAAAATATTTTCTAATAATATAAATCTTCTTTACTATCACTTTTTATCAATTGAACACATCCTTGCTGAATAAAAGTATTGATTTATTTCAAAAAAAAAAAAAAAAAAAAGACTGACTCCAAATGACTGACCAGTAGTGTATATTGCTGTTACAAAAGATTTCTATTTTTAAAACATTTGCTTGTTTTTATTTTATTTTTATTTTTTTACTTTTTTATTCATCAAAGTATCCTAAAAAAGTATCACAGGTTATGAAAAAATATTAAGCAGCAGAACTGTTTCCAACTTTGATAATGAATCAGAATATTAGAATGATTTCTAAAGGATCATGTGATAGACTGGAGTAATGATCCTGAAAATTCAGCTTTGCATCACAGAAATAAATGATAATTTAAAGTATAATAAATTGAAAACCAATTATTTTAAATTGTAATAATATATCACAATATTACTTTTTTTTTTTTTCTGTATTTTTGATCAAATAAATGCAGGCTTGATGAGCAGAAGAAACTTCTTTCAAAAACATAAAAAATAGTAATGTGTCCAAACTTTTGGCCTGTACTGTACATTACACTTTTGAGCTTGAGCAGATTTAGTCCATACTCATGAAAACTAAGATTATTTGATTTGCTGTTTACAGATCCTGACTCTGATTCTGAGGGCAGTGTTCACAGCAACCAGTCGCTTCCCACTGAGAAAACCCTTTCTGAGCGACTGGAGATTCTGACCAATCAGGGTCTCATCCAGGTGGTGAAGGTCTTTTTGGATTGGCTGAGGACGAACACTGATATCATCCTCATGTGCGCTCAGGTACATCTGAAAATTCAGCATTTTTCTTGAGAAAACCACACAATCGTTTTTTTTTTTTGTGTGTTGTTGCTTCGCTACACTTTTGTATACATGTTGGTCTTTTTTCTCGAACAGAGTTCTCAGAGCTTGTGGAACAGACTCTCAGTGCTGCTTAATCTACTTCCTGAGGGCAGCAAGATATTAGAAACTGGTGAGAGAAGTCGTTGTTGTTATTATTATTATTTGTTGTATTAAAGTAAACATATCCTTTAATTTCCCTCATAACGCAATCTTTTTCTCTCGTTCTGATGCAGATTTAGGTCTGCATAAGGATGTAACAGAACTCCTGAATGAGTGTGAGCAGCCTGGTTTGGTCCAGACACTGCTGTTGCCCGAGGATCTGGCCCTCCGCCACCTTCCTGCCCTCAGCGTAGCCCATCGACGCCTGGATTTCACTAACCAGAGACCCCCACTTACCCCTCTGGATGAGGTAACATCACACTTACCTCTTTATTTGGAATTATTTTTACAATTTGTTTGTGTCGTCAATTGCATTCTTCATGTATACAAATCATATTTCATTTAGGATATACATTTTTCCTTGTGTTCATTTAGTAAAACTGTGGAAAACTGGTTTTACAGGTTACCAATGCTACCAGGTTATTTATTTATTTATTTTTTAATACTAGATTTTTTCCTTTATTTTCCTTTAAAAACATTTGAATCTTAAAGAAGCCTAGTACTTAAAATGTTAAGACTTTAAATTGTACAAATAAATGCAGCCTTGGTGAGCATAAGAGCCTTATTTAGCAAACTGAACCCAAACTTTTGAACGGTAGTGTATATTGTTACAAAATATTTCCATTTTAAATAAATGCTGTTCTTTTTTAACTTCTTATTCATCAAAGAATCATGACAAAAATATCACCGGTTATAAATAAAATATTAACTGTTTCCAACATTGTTTACAAATGTAATGATTTCAAATGTGTTACTAGTACTTTTGAAAGCACCAAATAATTATATATATATATATATTGGGATGAATTTATTTAGTGCTTTCAAAAGTACTATTAAAACAGTTGGAATTATTACATTTCTTTAGGATTCTCACTCATCCCTACTTGAGTGTCATAATGTATTGTTCAGGGAAAGTCAAGTAGCTGGTTCCAGTTAATTAGTGTGCAGAGGATTTCATTAAATTACATAAGTGCGATTAACATTAATGGTCTTTTGCGTTCTCTCATGTTCTTCTTGTTTTCTCTGTGCTGTCCAGTGTGTGGTGCGCGTGTGCTGTATTCGCAGCTTTGGTCACTTCCTCACAAGTCTCCAAGGCAACGTGTTGCACTTCAACCCAGAGGCGGGCATCTTCACCAGCATCAGCCAATCAGAGCAGGAGAATCTGATTCAGCAGGCCAAGGCCCAGTTCCGCATGGTAAAAGACATGATATTTAATTGTAATGGAAGAAATAATAAGCCAAAGTATTAGTTTAGCAATAATAGATTTGCACTAGAAACTATTTTCTCTTAAAACAGTAACTCAACTGACTTCTTTTGTGTATTCGGTGCATTGGCTCGTTTGGTGATTTCAGAAGCTGTAGCGTTTAAATGCATGCCAAAATAGTCGGAAAGTGCCTCTAAATGATAGGGTCTACACAGAGACATGTCTGCGGTAAAGAAAACAAGGCTTTTTCATAAAACCTCACCACATTTGTGAGCTTTTGCTTGAGAGCCTTATGTTGCCAAGCAACCATGCAGCCCTTACGGGTAGAACAAATGATGCTTGAAGTGCCACCTTGCTGTGCCGGTGAAGAGGCGGCCCTTTCTGGTACAATTTCATTAAAACCTTCAGGGTCTGCGAATGAAAAGCATGTCATAGACTGCCAGGCATTCATGGAATAAGGCTGTATTCAACAGCGCCGGTCTCTCATAAGACGCCACTAAATCATGACCACTGCAGTCAGCGTGAACTCTCTGTCCCTGCTGTAAACCCAGCTCAGAGTTTGAGAGTCCGGCATTATTTTAAGAAGACACTTCTGTTGGTTTTAGTTCGCAAGCTTTAATTCAATTCCAGTTTTATTTATTTGTTCCTTCAGTCATCTCTCTGTGTAAACAGCAAAGCATAAATATGAGATCTGTTATTTTCCGATTGGCAATATGCATCTGATATCTGACCCACATCTAAACACATCAGAATTTTTCGTCATTGTCACGTGTCAGTAGTGTTAATTTCATTAACGGATATTATGACGATAAAATGTTCATCAACGACCTTTTTTTTCTTTTCTATGACTAAGAAGAGACAATGACAAGGTCATTAAACGATAACTGTGACTATAATAACATGCAATATCGTAGACGAAAAAAGACGAGACTAAAATTTAGTTAAAAAGTAAACTACAAAAAAACTCTTTATGTCGGGGGAAAAAAGAGGAGACAAAATATTACAAACTGCTGTTCAAGCCTCTACTACGCGCTTTCATGCTTGCGGTTGCCAGATGTCACGAGCAGCCGTGGCTTGTCTGTATATTCATCCAAAACATAGACCTCTATTTAAGCTAAATCATTAATAAATTTGTATATGTGTTCAGCATTCTGCAACAAATATTTGTTTGATTTTCTAAACTACTTTAAGTCGCAAAGTGAGCAGGATATATTAAAATTTAACGTATGGCTTCGGCAGGTGTCTATTATTATATTAAGCGGGACGATAATAATCCGCTTCAGCTATGTGTACATTAAGCCCCTTTCACACAAAGCGTTGCTAGAGTGCCTTCTGTGTGAACGCAAACTCGTCCCAGGATCGATCCCAGGATGGAGACCTAATAACATTGCTGGTATCAGTCCCAGAACGCGGCCTGTGTGAACAAAAGGCAGGACCAATGCCGCAAGGGGTGTGTCGTAGTGATGACGCATGAGTCTTTGACCGGGGTTTTAAATGCAGATCAACGTTCACATTGCACATTAACAAAGAAGAAAGTTTGTGTTTTTCAAGAAACAAAAGTAGGACAAAAAAAAAGTCGCAAACATGCTTTAATGTTCAAAAAATTTAATATTTTTCAAATACTGTACATTATTGTAGCTCTTCATGCCCAGTCTTTCTAAAACAAAGCCCCTCCTTCTGAAAAGCGTAGTGTTCTCTGATTGGCCAGCTGACCCAGTGCGTTGTGATTGGCCGAACACCTCATGCGTTTGTCGGAAATGTAACGCCCCCTTACCATTATCGCAAGCTTCAGCTTCCAAAGCGATTATAAATACAGTTAATAATGTTGTCAGTTTTATCATATCAGTTCGAGCCAGAGTCAGATTCTGAAAATGCAGATGACAAAACCGATCGTTCAGAACCTGACACTCGTATGTATTTACAGTACACAAGCTGCAGTTTGAAAGCGCAGGCTGCTTCAGCTCTGCTTGAGCGAAACACTACATCCATGTTTGTCATCTTTTCACCAAAAGTTATAAGTGGAGAACAGAGGATACTATGTTTGTGAACAAATCCATCTCTGCACGTTTGATCGGAAGAACGACAAACAATATGTGTTACTCTGCACTGCACAAAACTTGAACAGTCAGCAAATCATACTTTAACAAATGATAAACATACATACAGACTCTGTCCTCCGTAAAATGCGCTTCACACACATGAACATTTGGGTTGTACTGTCCTGGAACAGTGTTGTAAATAAATCTTAACCACTGATTCCTAATTGCCTCCACTGTCGGAAGGCCGAATAAAGTTCTGCTTTTGCTTTCATATAGAGAAACACAGCATCTCCACAACATGGTGGCAACAACACTACTGACCACTGAAGTCACGCCTTGTTTCTATGCATTTGGGTGGCATTGTGCAAATATTTCCACTGAGTGACGTAGGTCTGCGAGGGAGAGTTCGATCTAGGTGTTTTAGCTAGGTCTGAATCTGCCTTCTCTTTTAAATAGAATAAATCTTTTTTTATAGGAGACTTTGAGCTTTGTAACTTATACACGCACAAACATCTACATAACACACTAAAGAAAAAGGAAAATATGTAAACGCATCATATGACCCCTTTAAGGCAAATCTATGCATGTGTCATGCATACTTTAAAGCCTGTCAATCAATATTACTCAATCAACCACCCTCAGGCTGAATAACGCAACCTCTGCCAAAAGTGTTCTGCGTGTGTTCAGCGATTAGAATATAAAGCTAACAAAAAAATGTTTATCATAAACAAGCGCTAAGACCCTAATAAACTGCCCTACCTAAATTTATAGTCACGAGCCGCTACTGATCACAAGCTTAAATCCCCCAATCAGAACTTTCCTCTTAAAAGGATACATTTTCTGTCAGGTGTTTTACTTAATCTTTGCAATCTGGCAAACCATGCATATGAGTTGACATTCTGTTGTGAAAGAGTGCGATAATTCTGATGAAATACTTAAACTACAAATACAAAAATGTGAGATTATAGCTTTCAGCAAAATAATCATGATTATCAATTTAACCATTATGCAGCACTACTTTTCACTGACTAAAATGGCCAGACATTTAGTCGACTAAAACTTGACTAAACAAAAACATAAGGTTGAATAAATATGGAAAAAATGAAACTCAAAAGAACATTTGACACAGCACTAAGACTAAATGAATAAAAATAGCTGACGAAATGAACACTACGTGTCAGATAATCTTAGTTCCGCTCTGAAACCATCACATGGCATTGAGGTAAGGTTAGTGGAATCATGGGAATTTGTAAACATGAATCATGAAGCCTTTTCAAAATTCAATGTGTGAATCTATAAAATGTCACTGATCCAAAGATGAACACGAAATATATGGAGGGTTTTAAAATGTTGTAGGATAACACTATTCATTTTGGCCCATATTATTGATCCTGCATTTTTCACTATAGATATTTCGGTCTGTAAGACATTTATGGTCACAGACAATAATATTGACTGCAAAAATGTCCCTTTTTAAGGATCAACCTCTGCTGTCAGTGTCAAGTGTTTTGAATGCTAGTGTACACAAGAAACTAAAAACAAGAAATATTCATGGTATAACATGATATAACATAATAACAACATGACTAAACTTCATTGGCACAATAAGGGCATGTTATGCAAATAAATGTAATCTCCAAAGCCATCTTAAAAATTGACAAAACATCCAACAGTTTATATTTAATACTTATCTCTCTGTCCTTATATTTTCCCTCACTCTTACAATATTACCTTAGAGTTGAAATGTGTGAAACTGCAAGGTGCCCTTTTTGTATTTTACTTCCCAGTATTGTAAGGTTACATTTTTATCTGTGGTTTAACCATTAATCTCTTTAAGTGCACTTTAAAGTTATTCTTTAAAAAATAATAATAAAGAATCATGCCCAAAAATCACCACTGTTTTTGGGTTGTGTTTTCCTGTCTGTTTACTGTATACTGCTCTTGCGTGTTTGTTTTCTCTTCCTCTTTAAGGGTAAGAATATATTTAGCTGCTTATTCACACCTTGTGTTTACTAAAGGTAAAATCTGAGTAATAGTTTGAGGTTACACAGAGGTGATGTTGAGCTTGCCTCATCTCATCCACAGGCGGAGGAGGAAGCTCGCAGAAACCGGCTCATGAGAGATATGGCCCAGCTGCGCCTACAGGTTAGACCAGCTGTTGGGTTTATTTTTAACTTTCATTAATGCACGTCGTCTTCACAGTATTTATCCAAATGTACTCAATTAATTGAAGCAGTAATGAACCATTTCCTTGTCTCTCTCTCTCTGCAGTTGGAGGTCTCTCAGCTGGAGGGCAGTCTGCAGCAGCCCAAAGCCCAGTCCTCCATGTCTCCTTATCTGGTGCCAGATACCGCTGTTCTCTGCCAGCACCTGGGGCTGCTCAGACAGCTGGCTGCCAGCGGCTGCTTCATCATCATCATCCCTCGCACAGGTCAGTCCACGAGTCTCCTCCCATCTCCAAATGAGAGTTTCCAGACGTGGGAAATCTGGACATAGCCTGGAAATGTCATGTCATCTAATTACTCCGTTAACTAAAACTGTTAGAAATCGCCCTTGCGTTTTCGTGTGTACGGCCAATCCGTATATTTTGTGAAACGATGATGTCATCACACCAAGTGTCAACTAGTCAGACACCGTTAAGTCACAGCAACTACATTTATGGTTTTTCATATTGTTCAACAAAGTTCTTGATTAAAAAAAAAAAAAGAAAAAAAGAAGCTACTGTGCCTAATATTATTGTTGTATACAGCGCGCAAGGTTTATGCGCGAGCTCCAAGTCTTCTTCTCGGTTTTTAGTGTATGTCTGTGGCAGAATTACAGCGCCACATACTGGTCTGGCATGTATACTACATCGTTTTGAGTCGGTTTCAGTGGTTTCGTGTGTACGCAGATATTTCTTGAGACGACGCCTTGTTTACGGATTTTTTTTTTTGAACAGGGAAAAAAAATATCGGATAGGGAAAGCTCTGGCTTCGTGTGGATGTGGCCTAAATAAAGCTAAAATAAAATATTTATCCATCTCTTTCCTGAATGCAGTCTCGTCTGACTCGTAGCGTAATGATCCTTTACATTTCCGGTCTTCTGTGTTTCTGGTCCAATTAGTATATTTTCAGAGCTGATAATGTAACGTTAAAGCTATTAAAATTGTTTCAAAAAGCACATGGCTCCACTTTACAATGTTGCATTGACCATCTTTTGTCAGTGCCTCACCCGTCAAAGTTTAATAAGTGCGTAGATGACATGAAGCCGCCCGAAGTTCGCTACGTTGAAAACAGATGGGTGCTCATATGCTTCATCCAGCTCCCGATCGGGTGAAGTTTAGGGGGTTTTGTCCTTAAAATTATAACAGTGCACATATTCTTTCTTCTGTTGAACACAAAAGAAGATATTTTGATGAAAGTTTGACAGGTGATAGTAGCCTTTGACCTTTTTTTTTTTTTCTACTATGGAAGTCAATGGCTACCGTCAACTGTCTGGTTACCAACTCTCTTCAAAATATCTTCTTTTGTGTTCAGCAGAAGAAATAAACTCGTACAGATTTGGAACAACTTGAGGGTTTTTGGGTGAATCACCCTTTTAAATGCTGCATATTTTCTCTTTTCAGTCTTTGGCATTAAATCCAAGGCACATGGCGCCGTATATACGGACATTCTTTTCAGATTTGCTGGTGCTCAAAACACTTACTGTATTGTTGAGAATATAAGACAATGTTTTTTTTTCTTAGAAATACATCTGAAAAAAATGGGGTCGTCTTATTCTTTGTCTGAACGTTTACATGTCAATAATACAAATATGAGTAAAACTAGTGTTTCCCCCAGAACTGATAAATGCAGCGGAGTCATCAAACAACTCTCATTAAGCAGCCAAGAACTACGGTGTGTCAGAGTGTAATGTTAGAAGATGGCAAACCCAAAAAGACAGTCTTAAAAATGCCAACAAAAAGAAAAATGAAATGAGGGGCTGCCCATAACCAGAGCCGTCATCCAGCTGAAGGCACTGGAAATCGCCAAAGAGCTGAACATGCGCACCAGCGAGGACCTCATTTCTTATTTCGGCTACATACTGATGCACTTGCCTGTCAATATCCTTGAAGCGGCCGCTTTAATGCGGCGTAATGGATTAGCGCTTGCCCTCCGACCCTTCAGGGAGAAACTGCTGTCTTTTCATATCCTCTGGATCAGATGATTTACCAGTGTTTACGATAGGCCTACTTTAAAGGAACCGTATGTAAGAAATGTATTTCAATTAATCATAAAATGGCCCTGATATGTCACTAGACATTAAGAAATCATGTTCATTTCAAATACTTATATCACTGACAACAGTAGTCCGGCCAGGATATTGTCATTTAAAAGTGAAGTTGCAGCACTCAACTGATGTTGATGATGTCATGTTGTGTTTTGGCCTGAAGCTCCACCCTCCACCATATCTACCAATCACGAAGTCAGTAGTGTTTCGGCATCCGGGTTGCCAGATCTGCTCTAGTTACCACAGCTGCAGATACAAACGTGTCGGATAAAAAATGTCTAACGTTACGAAACCTAAAAGACCTCGTTATGAATCCGAAATACGTCGTGACAAAGTCCGGAAAAAAAAAGGGGGAGGGGATGCACCGATCTACAGTCATTTGAATGTGATTGCAGTACCAGTTTTGGCCACAATCTTACATACGGTTCCTTTAAATACAAAAATAAAAAATTTCAATATGAAAAAATTATTTTCAAATAAAGCATTTTCTAAA
Source organism: Leuciscus idus (assembly GCA_021554675.1). Classification (NCBI taxonomy): domain Eukaryota; kingdom Metazoa; phylum Chordata; class Actinopteri; order Cypriniformes; family Leuciscidae; genus Leuciscus; species Leuciscus idus. The sequence goes on along the minus strand of CM038635.1, from coordinate 31,702,197 downwards.
GCAATAAAGATTTGGTTTTCAAAAAGGTACATCTTGAAAAGGAGTGTGTGTGTGTGTGTGTGTGTGTGTGTGTGTGTGTGTGTGTGTGTGTGTGTGTGTGTGTGTGTGTGTGTGTGTGTGTGTGTGTGTGTGTGTGTGTGTGTGTGTGTGTGTGTGTGTGTGTGTGTGTGTGTGTGTGTGGGTGTGTGTGGGGCGGTTGTCTTATGTTCAGGGTCGTCTTAAATTCGGAACAATAAGGTACTTTCCAGGAATCTCTTCAGTTTATTGATGATGTTGTGGCAGCCAATAATAGCACAGCTTAACCCTTCACTCATTTTTAGTAATGTTCAAAAAGTTTCGGTTTAATTCAGTCGCTCTTTTTTTTTTTAGCCTGTTTTAACAATGGTTTCCTATGGAGAGAGAAACAGGACAGCATACAAACGGAAGTTAGAATCCATCGTTTACTCAGGAAAAAGGATGATATTTTAAATATTTGATGAAAAACTAGAAATGATTTTCTAATTAGAAAAATGATGACACTTTGTTGCTTTTAGAACTAACTAAAATAAGTTTGATGAAGTGCTAAAAATACACAAATCTGAAATAAGAAAATATAAAGCTAATTCATGTTTATTAATAAAAATTCTGTAACAGTATATATACATTGCTAAAGTGACTGCACCAAACTAATGTGTAAACCATAGTGAAGCCTGATATGGGCAAAACATTCTTTTGAGTAATTCAAGGCGTTTTATGAAGTCATTCTGAATGATTCATTAGCATGTCAGTGTGACTCAATGATTTTAAACAATTCTTATTCAGCCTAGAAACGGAAAGTGACATGTAAAAGGAAATGTATTGGTAAAAAAGAGTGGGAGCCTTGGCATCTGAATGTCAGCCTTCTGGTTTTATGTGCAAATATTTTTAATTGCCTAACAGTTTTTACACTTTTTTTTTATTTTTTTAATGACTACACTTTGAATGATTTAAGATCGAGACTTCTCCAGTTTGGCACCTTGAAAAGGATCTTAAATGGGCATTTTGCACAGAAGGTCAGGAATATGGTCAATATATGTTTTTGCAAATGGCCTGACTGAGATTTCTGATCTCTTGCAGTGATTGATGGTCTGGATATGCTGAAGAAGGAGAACTCTGGAGCGAGAGATGGCATCCGGTTCCTTGAGACAGAGTTTCGGAAAGGGAACAGGTACATCTTGAGCTCAGCTGACACTAGGATTGTAGCTCTGTTTGTTCCAGACTGAGCATTTATTCTTACTTGCTATACAACAGGTACATCCGCTGTCAGAAAGAGTCGGGAAGAAGCTTTGAGAGGGACAAATTAAAACGACAGGACATAGAGGCCTGGTAAGCCCCGGCATCTTCACTTCTTGTTTCAGAGCGACGTGATTTTTAAATGCAGTCGTGAAGCCCTGTAGGGTTTTCTGCAGACAGCATCGCTGCATTGATTGTTCTGTTGGCAGGCACCTGTATAAGATGGTGGACAGCTGTCGTCAGCTGACGGGATCTCAGAGCAGTGGAGATGAAGACACCGCTGGCATGGTGACCATTTTGACAGGACACTCATTGGAGGAGCTGACTGAAAGATCAGCTCCCATGAAGGTCAGTTGGCCATTAGAATAGTGTTGTCACGATACCAAAATGATTGTTTCGATACCGATACCAAGTCAAGAATTGCGATTTCGATACTTTTCAATGAAAGTATCATTGCTGTGCTTTATTTTAAAACCGGGACAACATTCTAATCATATAACACACTAATAAATGAACATATGAACAGCAGATATATTAAACATTTGAACAAAATATGAAATATAAAAATATAAAAAATAAATTAGAGCAATGACATTCAAGGTAAAAAAATTAATAAATTTAGCAGCATTATCTCAGTTATCATAAGAAACATAAGAGTTACCGGTAATAACTTTATCTTGATTCTGAACTTTGAATAAAAATATGAACATCGATTATATTAAACAATGTTTAATATTGATAACATATGATAAGCCTCATTGGTGATATATTTGACATATGGGGAGAGAGTTGTGGAAGGCCTATACTTCATGTTAAACATAAATGTATAGCAGCAAAGACAACGTCGGCAGTGTTGACGGCAAAATAGGCTACAGAATATTTCGTTCTGTATTGACTGGTGCAGTATTTGAAAATCGATAATATTTTTTTCAATTACATTTATATCTGTATTTATGTCAAAACCTAGAGACTTTCAAACATCAAAATGTCATTTATTAATATGTATTCGTGTCAAAATGACATAGAAATATCTTTTCCTATACTATTTTGCCTGGAAACGCCTCCAACACGCTAGAAAAATAGGCGTCGGTTCTATTTCTAGCATTCACGCGTTTTCCGCACGTCTCGGGCGCGTGTGTCACGCAGGCAGTGTGCTAGCTCTAACCTGTTGTTAACATGGAACCGAAATAAAAACGGACACGCCACGCAGCTGAGACGCTCACGCCACGCATCCAGTGTGTCGCCGGCCTTACAAATCTGGAAACGCGGTCATTCTTAGAAGTATCGATACTAATCAATTTAGGAATCGTGACGGTTTTAATTTCCGAGAATCGCGATACTTTTGAAGTATCGGTGCACCGTGCAACACTACATTAGAAGACTCCAAATAGGCTTTTATAGTGTGGTATTGGTCGGCAGTTTAACCAAAACTTTATAACAGTATTAGAGCTGCACGATTAATCATTTAAAGATCGCGAACTCGATTCAAACACCCATTTAGTGATATTGTTCCTAAATGACAACATTTCGCCTGTGTCTATTAAACCTTTGACAAGTACGATCACACGAAACGCATCAATCTGCTTTGGTGCTGCCGCTGAGCTAGAGAGAGCAGCTGTCATGTTTATATGTGAAAGAGCTTCACTAACAGTCTTTTCAACCACACAGTCTCATTATTTCTGTGATACAGTCATTCAAATAATCTCAGAAGCACTGGGATAAAAGTTTATAGTTCAGATATAAACACTGATATCTTTGGTGGCGATTATAATAGAGCAAATCACCTTTTGAAAGTACCTTGATGCTTCAAATGAAGATTGTATCATTCATTCATTCAAGAGATCCATTTAAAATGCTGATTCATCCGGTAATGAAACAAGTCTTTATAAGTGAGTCATTGAATCATTTATTCAAACCAGTTTTTTTTTATAGTTTTTTTTATTTTTTTATTCAAATTAAATAAATATTTTTAATTAGACTGCAGTAATTTTGTCCGAATTTCTAGAATTTTACATGTTGTATTCTTAGTTCAAACATCTTAGTATTCTCTAATCTCTTAAATAGAAAGCTACGCTATTTCGTAGCATCACGTCTTTTACTTAGTTACTCCCCACTGTCATGCCACCCAGACTGAGTGGAGTTATCCAGATGTTTCTCTGTAAGAACCGTTGGGGTTATTGTCGTAGTGTCCGTTTGTGTGATGCCAATGGTGCGTTGACACAGTTTTTCCATTGATCCGGCTGTAGGTGTCTGTCCAGGCGGTGGCGGCGGCAGGCATGGAGCTGAAGAACATCACCGAGTTCTACCGGCAGTGGAAAGAGATCGGCTGAGAGACAGCGTGGGACGCAAGGGGTCGGCTTGGCATTCAGCTGATCGCACACTCACTCCCCCTCTCTCTCTCTCTCAATCTCTCACTCTCTTTCTCTCTCCAACTTTATCTGTATCTGTGTCTCCAGGGGAAAAAAATACTCAAAAGATGGAGGTTTGTAAGGAAGGGAGGGTGCAGGAAGTGTTCGGAGAAAAGAGAAGTCAGATGCACAGGGGCTTTAAACGAAAACGGCGCATCCTCGACCCCCGACACAGGAGGATTAAAAGCTGCAGGGTGAAATAACTCCGTTTAAGTGCCCCTGGTGCGCTATAACCAGGCATATCTGCCGATGAAATGAGTGTATATGTTTTGAGAGAGAACAAACATTCATGTGCATATATGTCAAAAACAAACCCATAAATTGAAATGTATAGAACAATGTTTTTGGATTACTTTTTATTTCCGTCTTTTGGCTACAGTCATGGGGGTTGCACTGCCACGTGGATGTGTGTTTTTGACTGGAGCGGTGAACACCGTCTAGCGTTTACCCTTGGTTCCTAGGGTCAGGAAGGATTCAGGGTATAGGGTGTACACTTCTTTTTGATGATTTGTTCTTTCTAACGTGGCTTTCCCCACCAGTTTTTTTTTTTTTTTTTTTTTGCGGTGTAACTTTGTGATTTAATGTATTGTGTTATCTGTGTATGAGCAGGAAGTCTGGCAAATGGTTGCTTTGATTTTATTTTTGTATGTCGTATTATTGCCTTTATATGCTGTGCTGAACACACAGGAATGAGGTTGGGTGTCGAGATGTTTCTTTCTGTTGTGGCATAAAGAAACGGCTCAGAGTTACAAACATCTGATTCTCTGCTTACAGATGTGGAAGTGTTTCTGCTCGACTCTAAACATGAGATTACTACTCAGCAAATCTAGTCGCAGCCATTCGCCATCACATTCTCATAGTAATTGTCCCATATTGCACATCGCAAAGGAATCCAGTGTATGTGTGAGGCAGTGCATTAAAACAATAAAAGATTTCATTTAAAAATGCTCTGTTTTGTCCCTGTCGTGGTTTTCAAATGCATGTAAATTTAAATCATCTATAAAAAATAGTTGAAATATTTTTACAATTTAAAATAACATATTTCTATTTGAATATATTTTAAAGGTACTCTAAGCGTTTTTTAAGCCAAAACATTTTTTGTCACATACAGCAAACATCTCCTCACTATCCGCTAGCTGCCTGTCCCCTGAACACACTGTAAAAAAACGCGATCTCTGTAGACACCACAGGCTCCACAAACGGCAACAAAAACAAACTGGCCCAGCCTGGACCACGAAACATAACAAACAGTGTTCCAGCCAATAACTGACCAGAAGGATTTGAGGGTGGGGTTTGGGGGGTTAGTGCGCGGATGAGGAGGAGGGAGGGTCGAGCTAGCCTCCGTTTTGTTTGACAATACTTTAAACGTCAACAAGGAGTGACATCACCCAACATCACTTAGAGCACCTTTAATATGTCATTTATTCCAATGACTCAAAGCTGAATTTTCAGCATCATTACTCCAGTCTTCAGTGTCACATGATCCTTCAGAAATCATTCTGATTTGCTGCTGAAGAATCATTTTTTATTATCAATTTTGCTACGAGTATTTTGATATTTTGCTGGAAAATTTGAGAATTCTTTTGTATTCTTAAAAAAACGGATGTTCAAAAGAACCGCATTTCTTTGAAATATAAATATTTTGTAGCATAATTGTCTTTGTCACTTAATAAACATAATTAAAATATCTTACTGACCACGACATTTTTAATCGTTGTGTATTATAGGAATTATATGCATTTATTTTATTTGAATTATTTTCAAGCAATAAATGTTAAGTAAAAAAATTTAATAAATAAAAACTGCTAGAATTTGTAATATGTTTGCAGGTTTAATTAAATGAATCCTGATTAATTAGTCCTAAACTCAGTGGGGGCTAGCTATAGTTTGAGACAAAACGTTCATAATTATTTATACATTTTCAGTTCTCACTATAGATAGAAAAAAAAACAAATTATGTATCTAATGCTTTAAAATTATAATGCTATACAATAAAATCAAGGGATTTCCATATTCAGGGCAAGCAGCAAACATGCCTTCTCTTTCCAGTATCTATTTGGTCTAAGTAGGTCTCTGTTCGATTATTTCCAGCGTCTCATGCCCTCATGCGCTGGGCCCTCTGCCGAGGACTCATTGTGGCATTATGGCCAGTTCTCTGGCAAAACACCAAGTGCCACACTGTCACAGAATGGCCGGGCTCTGCCCCACTTAATAGGGAAGAATTATTTGCAGTCCAGTCCAATGACCAAATGTACCCTGGGGTTTCAGTGGAATGAGGATGGGGAAATGATACCACAGCTGAAAACTAAACAGTGCTGTACAGTACAGTTGCAAATGTACATTTTTAAACTGTCTGCCATCTTACATCCTACAAGAAATGGAGCGGTGCGTAGTGGAGAGCAGCATTAAAAAAGATCAATTATTGGGGGGACAATATGGCCATTTCAAATTATTGGGGGGGACCTGTGCCCCTCAGTGTCTATGGTGGTTACGGCCCTGCTATATATTAGGCGAAAATCTGTATGTGACAAAAGAAGTATGTCCGAAATTTACGCAACGCTTTTAGTTTTTACAGTGAAAGTGCGTGTGTGGTTTAACGACCCACTTATGGAATGCCAGACCTGACTTAATAATAAATGCATAAAAAAATATACAAAGTAATGTAAAAAATTAAATAAATAAATATATGAAGAAATGTAAAAAAGAAAGAAAGAAAAAAAAGAGTATTTATACTTTTTTTCCCTTATTTATGTATAATTGTGTTTTTTCCACATTCTTTTTCATTTATTTATGCATTTATTTATTTCCACTTTTATTTATTTTCATATTTATGTATATATGTATTTGTCTACATTTATTTATTTCCACATTTATTTATGTATATGTATTTGTCTACATTTATTTATTTCCACATTTATTTATTTATTTATTCATACATGTATTTATTTCTACATTTCTTCCTCTGTATGCTAATGAGGAGGGGCGTGTTTTACCTCAGACATAGCAACCGAGCTCAGAGTGGCAGTGCTGAAGCTTTGAGGCCACAGTGACACCTTGTGGTGTGACCAAACAATACGCAAGAGGTTTGTGGACGTGCCTACAGATCACACAGGGAATGAATGACTTAGAGATGGCCAAAATATCACGGTTTATGTCCTTTAATATCACCCTAACTGTATGTATAGGTTTACCATACTCTTTATTCCGGACATGGCCGTAAAACATCAGCCGGTCGGGATATCTAAAATGTCTTCTAAAAGGCACCATCGAGCGCAATATAACAGGCAATATGTTAATATAATAATTTCTTAATTCCGTGCTTTTTCTTAATTAAAAATAAATATTAATAAAATTATTATATTATATTTTTATTATAGGCCTGAAAATTCCAGGTTGCTGTGGTCACTCAGGTCGTGGTCATGAGAAATAGATGTCGTTCCCTCAACATATAAAGTCGTGGCCACGAGAAAAATATCGTTCAACATAGGATCTCATAAGGATGCCGTTACCTCGACAAAATTATTTCGTGGCCATATGGCTTATTATCACGTTCCCATGAATAATCTCGTGGCTATAACAAAACTAAGTGAACCGAACATGAATCACGAATCGGCTGAATGAACGATTGACTAAACTCACTCATTAAGACCTACTGGCTGTTTTAGTTTAATATTTAAACGTATCATTTATATTCATTGCTATATTCAAAATGTTATATTTAAAACAATAATATAACATTATTTATGCAATTAATTGCGGTGTAAATGCAATGTTCAAGACATGGTTACAGCCTTGCTATGTATGCAATTTCAGATGCAGCAAATCATTCTAATAAATCTTCACCAGTAGGTGGCGATACATTACAGTAAAAAAAAAATATATATCTTTTTAGCAAGTCATTTAATCGTTGACTCAACTGATTCGTTTTCACTTACTCATTTAAAAACACAGAACTAAACATCACTAATTATATACTTTATTAATGTCTAGAGACTAACTGAAAATATGATCATATAAATGTTAAATGCCTGTTAAGAGTTGTTGTTTCCCAAATAAATAAATAAATAAATAAATAAACAGGGGCTTTTAACGGAAGAATGTCACCTAATGAGAGAGATACCCAAATAAAATTCTGTTTTAATGGAATTATTATTATTATTTAAATATTTTCATTATATAATATAATATAGAAATATATGATACCATTGCATAAAATCAATGAAGCACTCAAGGCCATATTGCAAGATTGTGAATGGAGCCTCGAAGTGTCATATAAATGCATTTCCCCTCTTTTTTGTAGGATCATTTCTTACTTTTGCTTGTCTTTCTTAAAAACAGAGCGAGGACGCTAAAAGTAGTTGAACGGGTTTCGTGTTTTGTTCTCGCTGGTCTCCTGATCTCGAACACTGGGCTGCTTTCATGTCTCCATCCAATGAGAGAATGCTCGTGCACGGAGGGTGGGATTTCTACTGTTGTTTGTGTTCCTTTCTCTAGGAATGTGAAGGACACACGGAGCCTGAATGATTCTCGGGGATGTCCACTAACGTTAGAATCTAGTTCAGCCATGGATGTGTAGTTATTTCGCGCTTCTTTTTCCCATTAACTGTAACTTTTTCGGATCCCAAACTGGCGACCTCACATCTCCAACTGGCACGCGCAAATGATCTCATAGACCAGATCAAGCTCAAAGGTTTGGACTTTACATTTTCTCTTGCACATTGAGCGTTATGTTGGTATTTTAATCCATAATGTCAGATTTGTTGCCGCGCAACAACAACAACAAAAAAATAGTTATTCGAAAGATATATTTAAAGCAATGTAAAGAAAATACTTTGTCAACATGTCATGTTCGAACTTACAGTGGCTGTGGGTTTGTTGTGAAATTCACAACAACCTAAAATCTCACACAAACACTCCACAAATATGTCATTCTTGCGAAGTTGGTGAGGAAGTAATGTTGCTTTTCTAAGTAATGTAAAGAAAAGTAGAAGTGTAATGTTGCTCAACAGCAAAGTGGAGGACTGAAGTTTGAATGTTTCAAGTTTAAGTTTTGAAGAGTAGATAATCACAAAGTTACAGTAAAAGTTGGGGTTTCTAAAGTTGAGGAAATTAGTTTGGCATTTTGTGAATTATGGAAGTGTTGAGTTGACAATGATCACCTCCCCATGGGTGAGAAAGAGAGCATATATATATAGCGTGGATATAATGGGAGAGCATGGTTGCTTTTGCAGAACTGCCTGTCTTTTCCTCGAACACATATGGAACATAGTCTATCCATTACATTAGTCCACGTGAACAGGCTTCTGTAAGTAATAAACCCTCATTACTGTTGTACTGACAGCATCAGTATGTCTAGGTCTCTTTTCATGGTGGACGCCCTCCTGAGTTCCATGTTTCCACCAGAAGATATGAAGAAAGTTACATGTATGTGCTTCTGTTGTACCTTTATACAATTGTGTGGATTCTAAATATAGTTTGCCAACTTTCTAAAACTTTACTGATCCCCTTGTGAGGGACCCCTTTCCTAAAATATAAGTGCATCTATAGATTCTCATGTATGCAGTTCCATTTATACTATTTTAGAAATAGTAGGCTAAGCTTAAGCATGATATTATAAAGACTAAATTAAATAACTGACAAATAGTAATTGCACTAAAGACAATGGGATTTACTAAAACATTATCTGGAAAATATTTAGTTTGTATTAAAGTCAGCATCTGTGTTTAGTTAATGCATGTTCTAGATCTTATTGTGAATGAGTCATCTATCTGTTTGTTTAATTTTTCATCTGCAAGCTTGATTTTTTGAGCGACCTACCCACATCTGTCACACTTGTACGTCACATTACAGAAGTAATGATCTGTTGCAACGTCCATTTCATCGCTACTTGGAAAAGAAGACGTTTTTTTTTCTACTCACTATCCGTTTAAGAACCATTTCAATAAATGCTGCTCCAAAGCTGTTTTACAAAGAATATTACCTTAAAACTCTCAAGATAAAGATGTCAACTCCAAAAAGAAATCAGGTGCAAATGATACTTATATGTATGTCACAATAAAAAGGAGATACTTAAAAATGATATGCAGATTTGGTTTAAATTCAATGATAAAAAAAATTGGTATAAACTATGGCTATCGTCAATAGAATAAAATAATCGCAATTAATCTTATGATTTCTGACCAAAAACTTTTTTTCTGTCAAAAATAAGTTCAAATTATTGCATATTCAAGCATATAATATCTTAACATGTTAACTCTGACATCTCTAGACACTACATCTTGTAAAATCTTTTTTGTGGCGACTGTTTCGAGTATGCAAAACCAAAAAGCAACGTATAACGAACCACCCAGACACCTAGAATGGCAGCATGTTAAAACCACTCAGAACACCATAGAAATGGCACAGCAACCACAACACCCTTGCATCTTTCGCACAGGCATGCACCACTTATCCACCGATGCCTATATGCTGTTGATCCTCCACATGCTGCCAAAACAGCGCTGACCTGCCCTGGCATGGACTCTACAAGAGCCCTGAATGTGTCCTGTGGTGTCTGTCTGGCACCAAGATGTCAGCAGCAGATCCTTCAAGTCCTGTAGGTTACGAGGTGGAGCCGATCCTTCAAGTCCTGTAGGTTACGAGGAGGAGCCGATCCTTCAAGTCCTGTAGGTTACGAGGAGGAGCCGATCCTTCAAGTCCTGTAGGTTACGAGGAGGAGCCGATCCTTCAAGTCCTGTAGGTTACGAGGAGGAGCCGATCCTTCGAGTCCTGTAGGTTACGAGGTGGAGCCGATCCTTCAAGTCCTGTAGGTTACGAGGAGGAGCCGATCCTTCAAGTCCTGTAGGTTACGAGGTGGAGCCGATCCTTCAAGTCCTGTAGGTTACGAGGTGGAGCCGATCCTTCAAGTCCTGTAGGTTACGAGGTGGAGCAGATCCTTCAAGTCCTGTAGGTTACGAGGTGGAGCCGCCATGGATTGAACTTGTTGGTCCACATCCCACACAGACTGAGATCTGGGGAATTTGGAGGCCAGGGCAACACCTTGAACTATTCATCATGTTCCTCAAACCATTCCTGAACAATGTGAGCAGTGTGGCAGTGTGATTATCCTGCTGAAAGAGGCATTTCCTCCAGGGAACACCATTGGCATGAAGGACCAGGTCTGCAACAATGTTTAGGTTGGTGGCACGTGTCATATTTACGTTCACATGAATGGCCAAACCCGATTTCCCAGCAGAACACTGACCAGAGCATCACACATCACACCCACAGTGCATCTCTTCCCCAGGATCACGGTGCACAAGTACATGGCCGTCCACGTGATGTAAAAGAAAACAGGACTCATCGGACCAGGTGACCTTCTACTTCCAAAGGCTTCCGTGCATTGTAGGCGTTTTCAGTGGTGGACAGGGGTCATCATAGACACTCTGATTGGTCAGCGGCTACACAGCCCCATACACAGCAGAGTGTGATGCACAAGTGTTGTGACACATTCCTCACATAACCATTATTAAAATTGTGTGGACTTGTGCCACAGTAAATCTTCCGTTGGCTCGGACCAGAAGGGTTAACCTTCGTCTCGGGGGCGCCCAACACCCTGTCGCCGGTTTGTGGTTTGTCCCTCCTCAGACCACTGTTGGTAAAATCACCACTGCTGACCGGGATCCACACTCTAAAAAACACTGGGTTAAAAACAACCCAATTCGGGTTGTTTTCAACCCAAGGGATTGGTAAATATTGGACAGAAAACATGTTGGGTTAATTTTACCCAGCGAATTGGGTTGTTTATTTAACCCAGCATAATGGGTTGATTTTACCCAGCATACTTGGTTCATTTTTAATATTCATTTTTTTACTTCATACATGAATTAATGTGTACGGATTAACTTAAATCCTCTAAACTTAAAAAAAATACTCGACACAACCAATACTTGCATGATAATTCCTTTATTTTCAATCATATTTTACAGTATAGTATATTTTATATAATTTTTAATACATATTGACAACATTTAAGCTCGTTTAACAAATATTATCAGTAAAAAAATAAACATTTATAAGTAATTCATCTGTAATCGACCAGTCTCTGTTGTCCCGTTTCCACCGTAACGGCACTGGATCTCGTACCGGCATGTGTGTCATGTTCAGCGGGGGAACTTCTAACTTCAGACCGCCGCCCTGCGTTTCACTCATAGCCGAAATATGCGGCGACTGGCTCCATAACCTGGCCATAAACAAACAGTGTACAGTTCTGAGAACATATTTTAACATCATACGTATTTATATTCGGTTTAGTTTTGAATAAAATCGTAATTTTATGCAAGGCATCAAGCGTTTCCATCACGCGAAAAGACCAACGCAAGACACGCGACACTTGATACATCAAGCCCATGTATGTTGCTTTGCATAAAATGAAACGCTATACAGCACAATAAGGAATTCATAGATCAAATAAAATGCACCATTTTGAGAGAACTGCTCTCACCTGAAGAGATCGCAAAAAGCCCGCGATAAATAACTCAATCCCTGGGTTGTTATGCTTACCCAAGATCTGGGTAACACAAGAAAACTACCCAACACTGTGTAGTTACGTCTGACCCAGGAGCTGGGTAACACAAGAAAACTACCCAAAGACTGTGTAGTTACGTCTGACCCAGGAGCTGGGTAACACAAGAAAACTACCCAACACTGTGTAGTTACGTCTGACCCAGGAGCTGGGTAACACAAGAAAACTACCCAACACTGTGTAGTTACGTCTGACCCAGGAGCTGGGTAACACAAGAAAACTACCCAAACACTGTGTTGTTACATCTGACCCAAGAGCTGGGTAACACAAGAAAACTACCCAAACACTGTGTTGTTACATCTGACCCAAGAGCTGGGTAACACAAGAAAACTACCCAAACACTGTGTTGTTACATCTGGCCCTGGGCAACACAAAAACAACCCAAATACTGAAAAAATAACCAAAGAAAATGGCCTAAAAGGCTCAACCCAGGATTTGGGTAGAAAAAATAACCAAAGATTTTTTAGGGTGATTCAGGGCGTAGCACCAAATGTTGGGCCCCGGTCACAGAACCAATGGGTAGGCCCCTCACAACACCAATATATATCAATATATCTTTGTGGGCCCACTCTTCGCCAAGGGCCCATGTGACTCAGTTCCACTATTACCCCCTGTCTGACGCCCCTGGGTGAACCCGCAAGCCTTTCCGTTTTAGAGAGTCTCTGACCGAGTCGCCTTGCCATAACAATTTGGCCCCTTGTCAAAATCGCTCAGATCTTTATTCCTGCCCATTTCTCCTGGATCCAACACGTTGATTGGGAGAACTGATTGTTTGCTTACCATCT
>CM038635.1:31529190-31684190 GCA_021554675.1 Leuciscus idus | reverse complement strand
GTGACATTTTAATGGATTTTTCATTTATTAAAAGATTGTGGTGAACAGTATAGCCAAATTTTATTATTGATATTTGTATATATGAATTTGTATATATGACATGTGGATGTTCACTAATGAAACAATATCACCCCTTTAAGCCGTTCAAAGCAAATAATATAAATAATTGAATCATAAATAGCTGGGGAAAAAATTAGCCATGTCACCCAACCTTAATAACAATGCATTTAGTCAAATCCCCAGAGAATCTTCAAGCAGCCAGAGAGGCTCCGATGTAGAGGCATTGCTCAAGCATTTCCATCTGCTTTGTTTAGGCTGCCGTTTGTCCGTGTGCAGAAAGCGTGCTCATTTTCATACGGCTCCGCGTGTCAACAGGAAACTCTGTGACCCTCACAAAGCACATTCTGTTCTAGTTTGCAAGACTGGCCCCTATGCAAAGCAAAACACGGACCCCTTTAGAAAGGCAGGTACTTGGAAGGAAAAGAGTTGAACTTCAGCTTCCAAGAAGATGGATTTATTGCTCAAAAGTTGTGCAAAAATGTTTTCATGGAACAGTATCGTGCAATGTCACCAGTGTGCCAAGTTATGTTCCCAGCTATTGGTTGAAATACTCAAACTGGAGGCCCATACTGGGGTGTGTGAAGACAAGATATCTGGGATTGATTTGAGTGTTAAAGCTTTAAAAGCACATGGCATTTCTCTAAATTCACTCTGAAAATCGTACAAAATAGAAATGCAGATATGGAACTGTATGCAGTGAAAAGCATTTTAAAGTCAACATGAAATCAAAATTTACAACTTGTTTTATTTCTGGAATGTCCGTGCACATAATTATTTTTTTTTTTTGCTTTATGTGCCCTCGTAATCTGTAATCAAAATATAATAATTCCTTGTGTCTCAGAACACTGACTGTCTCTAAGAACTGTTGAGCTTCTAACAGCAGCTGCAGTGATGCGAAGACTTTACCAATTGGTGATTGGCTCTTTTATTTAGAAGGCGGGACTTATTCCGTTCATTGTTCATAGGGCCATTCATAGTAATATGAGTGCACCGTCTTTCTATAAAGTCTTTGGATACAGCATTTCAGCAGTGTACTATAGTTATATACTGCAAATGATTTTGGTCATTCTGGGTATTCTTTGCATACAGAAAGTTTATACTCACATACGCATTTGTTCGTAAAGTTTGTGGTTGGGAAGATTTTTTTTTTAAATGTTTTTGAAAGAAGACTCTTATTGCTCACCATTGAGGCATGTGAAATATTATTACAATTAAAAATAAATTGTGCATTTTAAAATGTAATTTATTCCTCTGATGGCAAAACTGAATAATATTACTGCTTAATATTTTTCTTAACATTTTGTTTGTAAACAATGTTTTCACTGTCACTTTCGATCAATTCATTGCATTTTTTTTCCCAATAAAAGGATTAATTCTTAAAACTAAATGTTTGAACAGTAGTGTACTTTCTACTGCACACTACTTACTTTTAAAATAGTACAGATAGTATACCATCCAATACATGAATCTGTGAATCTTTACCTATGTAAAAAAAAAAAAAAATTAAACCGTTTTTAATGATAATAATAATAATTATTATATGTATTGTTTTCTTTTTTTCATTCTTCCTTATGTTTTGCATATTGTTAATATTAATATGTTTCACGACATTGGGCATCAAACGCACAATGTCAAATCTGTGTCCTGAAACAAATCCATTAATTCAAAGCTTATTAAGTGAGTTTTCAGCAATAATCCAACTTACTTTTCAATGCATATGTGTGAAATAATGTGTTTGTCTCTCTCTCTCTGCAGTGTTTCCTGCGTGGCGGGGGGCTGGTGAGGGTCATGGTTGGGGCTGGACTCAGTGTGTGAGGTGGGAGGCTGGGGAAGGGGGCCCGTCCCGGGTCCTGGAGTGTCCGCTGTGGTGTGTCCTGTGTCGAGGAGGACGGGAGAGACTGAAGCAGGCCTGTCAGAGAGGGAGAGGAGCACTGCGCCTGCCCGCAGACATGCTGACCCTCAGACTTCCACAGCTCTTTGACATCCACCAGGTGCCAAAGGTGAGGACAGGACTATC
This sequence comes from Leuciscus idus, assembly GCA_021554675.1. Taxonomy (NCBI): domain Eukaryota; kingdom Metazoa; phylum Chordata; class Actinopteri; order Cypriniformes; family Leuciscidae; genus Leuciscus; species Leuciscus idus. Next base: position 31,682,113 of record CM038635.1, on the reverse strand, counting down.
TGTTTGACATACAAGGGGAGCATTTGTGTGCAGAACAGAACTACAATGATAAACTGTTTCAAACACTCCCTTTAAGGGAAATCCCTGGGAAATCCTGCATGTACTTAAAAGTTACTAGCCGAATAAGTGGGACCAAGTGGTGCAAGCCACCGTTTTCATTTCTGCTTTAATCTTTCTTAAAGAAATTGAGTCCAGCACAGCACTTTTTCTGTAAGATTACATCAGATGAATGACTTGCATTTAGAGTATTAAAGTGGCCCTATTATGCGCTTTCTAATATTACCTTTCATGTATAGTGCGTAATAGAGCCAGGGTTATTTTATGTAAAAGTGTCAAAGATCAGTTATTGTGGCCCTATTGTGCTTTTTCTAATATTACCTTTCATGTATAGTGTGTAATATAGCCGTCTTTTAAACGTAAAAGGTCTGCAAAGTTTCAAAGATCAGTTATTGTCTCCCTAAAGAAAGAACCAATTCTGTCTTCCAATTCCGTTCTTTCTTCCTGCACAAATCTACATATTTTTGTAACTAATTTGCATAATGCCACCCTATGATCTTCATTGGCTGCCCCCAAACAACAGTTCAGATATGGTAATGGGTGTTTTGTTTCACAAAACACACTGTAATCAGTAGACCTATCACAACAGACTGGGCCATCTGACCAATCAGAGCAGAGTAGGCTCTCTGAAAGGAGGGGCTTAGAGAGACCGAATCCTTCATCGAACCGTTTCAGGCACTGTGAGAAAAGAAGTGATGCTGCACTGTATATTATCATGAGAACATTAAAGCATTTATTTGACCTAGGATGCATGTAAATCTATTATAGGAGACTCCAAAACTAAATGAGAAACCTTTAAAATAGCATAATAAGGGCACTTTAAAGCAGTAGTTCACCTAAAATGTCATTCCAAACCTGTATGACCTTCTTTCTTCTATGGAACACAAAAGATGATGTTTAGAAGAACGATTCTTTAGATGTTTGCGTGTATTTTACTCGTCCGTGTGCATCTTTGCAGGTGTTTAGAGAGGACGGCATCATGTCTGGGTACCGCCATCCCAGCAGCTCAGCCCTCGACTGCATTCTCAGCAGTTTTCAAATGACCAATGAGACGGTCAATATCTGGACGCACTTCCTGCCGACCTGGTAAAGAGCCCAGTTAAACATATAATCTCCTTTTAGTGCCAGAGCTAGTAGTTTGTCAGCTTTGAAGCTTTGTTTCAGCTGCTACATTATGCAATTATGATTTAGCTTATAAGCAGACACTTTTATGCAATATCAGATTTTACAGGGACTAAACACATTGCTTGAAAAGGATTATGTATTTGTAGGAGTGGGCAGTATGACCTAAATCTTGTGTCAAGTCATTTAATATAGGGTACTGTATATATCTGATTAGTGTTATTAGAGCAGGCTCTATTGTTATATCATATTTTTATTATTATATTTATGATTAGCTATGTATTTATGTAGTTATATTTCCAGTCATCAGTGTCACATGATCCTTCAGAAATCATGCTAATATGCTGATTTGCTGCTCAAGAAACATTTCTTCTTATTATAATTTATTAATGTTGAAAACAGTTGTTAAAGGTGCATTGCGCAACTTTTCATGTTAAAAATACACGTTTTCTAACCCATACATGCTTAAACAATTGCCTGATGGGCTGAATGAGCCCTTCTCTGATTACTGCGGTTGCCTCTATAATCCTGTACAGTAAAATAAATAAGAGGGATTCGGGTCGGAATTTGAGACTGGGCGTGACGTCATGCGCGTTCACGGCACGCTCACCTGGCTATGTCTGGCAGGTTTGTGTATTCGCCGCCATTCTCCGTAGAAGATGGATTCTAAGAGACCGGCTTGTAGTTCATTTCAAACACCAACGCAAACTCCACGTAAGATAAAAAAAAAGAAAACTTTTGTTGTTGCAGTTTCGCTTGCCGCCAGAGGGGGCATAGTTCTGCAAAAACTCAGAGACTTGCGCAATGCACCTTTAATGCTTAATATTCTTGTGGAAACCTTGATCATTTTTTATACAGTAAATACAAAATTGAATTTTTTTATTTAAAATTTCAAATACACATTTTTATTAATAAAAATTTACGAAAAATGTAAAAATTTACAAAAGCATATCGTGTAGTTGTTTTATTTGTGATAACGCAATAAAACATGAAAAATTGTGCAAACTTAATTTTTGGCCTTGCTGGCACACAAAGAAACTAAGAGGGGTTTTTTTCCATGCATTTTTTTGCTTAGTAAAATAAAGCCTATACTGTAGATATACTATGCCTATACTGCCAAATACTTTTGTCAGATGAATATTGTGACCAAGTTCAGTGTTTTGTTTTTCTTCTGTATTTAAAATTATATATATATATATATTAGGGCTGGGAATCAATAAAAAAAAATTTACTAATTAATTGCACAATTTGCTGTAATTAATTGCAAATAACTGCATTTCCCCCAAGCTTGTAATCATCAATATTTAAACTTAGAATCACCTAATTAAATTAAACAACACAGGGGAAAAAAAGGAACAGAAAATAGCCCTATATTAAAATAATATTAAACATCAATATATCAATATATTATTCTTTTTCAATAATTAATCAACATAATCAATTTTACAGATTTAAAAAAAAATTTTTTTTACTAATTATCAAAATAAAATATAGTCCTGCAAAGCTATTATTACCAGAGCATGTGATCAGAGCAGGTCATTTTACCATTGTTGCCCAGCATGACTATACCAGCTCATTAGGGCTATTGCAAACAGAAGTCTACTACAGAGACATTTCACATATTTGAGCGGACTTTGCTTTTCCAGTGCGTGATCGGTACATGATTGGAGCGTTTGGGCCGTTAACGACAGAGCAGAACATTGAGCAGAGAGCGCAGCAGCGCGCCGACACACACACACACACACACACACACACGGAGCGGAAAAGATCCGCTAATGAAAGCTGCGCGAGAATGAAGCCTGATCGCCGAACACGGAGGGGCGGGACGGCATATTTTCGGCCTTTTCAATAGCAGCCGCAACAGGAAATCATTAAAACGAGAAAAGAAAAAAAAATGCTGCGTTAATTGCGTTTTATTTTTTAAAATTCCCCCAGCCCTAATATAGCCCTAATTTCTTTTTCTTTTTTTCATATTTTGATTGTTTAATCGAACTTGTTTGGTCATAAAAAAATAAATATGCCCTCCGAACATCACTTTTGGATACTACTAACTGTATATATATAGACAGACTTTATGACTCTTTTTGGATTTGGATGAGCCATATTCAAAGTTGTGAACTGATGACTGATAAACTATGATGCGCTCTATCATCATATCACCCAGCTGAACGTTAAAGACCTAATAGTACAGGAAAAGGTCTAACGGGGTCATGACATTAGTTTTTATATATTCCTTGAGGTTCACTGATAATGTTAATAATTTCAAATTTCAAAGCGATGCAGCCTGTTGTGACTGAGATCCAATACAGCTGACCGCTTCATCTGTCAGCAAAAGTTTCTTTGCGAACTCTTTATTACACTTTGCATCGTTTTCAAAACAATCTGCAGTCGAATTCTCTGAACAAACATATAATCCACCGACGCGATCCATTACAGCGTCACTGAATATAAAAGTGTCAGCCTTTAAGCGACTGAACACCAGTGGGCGGGGCCTGTGGTGCGATGATGTAAAACATCTTATGCAAATGCATTTGCCCGTGTGACATCACAAGTCACCCAATATCCAAACATGCTGTTTTTGGAGCTTGATTAAGTAAGGCCCTGTTTACACCTGGTATTAAGGTGCGTTTTGGTCGAATTTGATTTCTCATGTCATGACCCCTTTAATAACCAGCTTATCTGCTCTACTTTCCTCACACAAGACATAAATGCCCCGTGTAGGACCTGTGCTGTGCTATTATAGGTACTTCCTGTGGCGGTTCAGCATGCTGTGCTTTACGCTGGACTTCCTGACGGAGAGCTACTCCTGGCCGATGCTCGTCTACATGCTTCTGATCTGCCTGTACCCCTTCACCTCCAGCTGCGCTCACACCTTCAGCACCATGTCCACCAAGGCTCGTCACGTCTGCTACTTCTTCGACTACGGAGCGCTCAGCCTGTACAGTCTCGGTACGCTCCAGTTCTCCTGGCTGATTCTGTCCTGTATGTTTTGTAAGCTGTTAGAAAATCTGGCCCTTTAGGTACTGTTCACCCTATTGGCCGGTAGATAGACACATCATCATCATACCATTAGTGGCCTTTCCTACCAACTATTTTCTATTTAAACATTATTGGTGCAGTAGCACCTCAATGCAGTCCACAAGATCCAGGGGGCGGGGTTGGATCCACATCTAAGGGGTGGAGATTGGTAGGTTTAGGGGTGGAGATGGGTAGGTTTAGGGGTGGGTTTAGGGATCAGGGGGTGGAGATTGGTAGGTTTAGGGGTGGAGATTGGTAGGTTTAGGGGTGGGTTTAGGGATCAGGGGGTGGAGATGGGTAGGTTTAGGGGTGGGTTTAGGGATCAGGGGGTGGAGATTGGTAGGTTTAGGGGTGGAGATTGGTAGGTTTAGGGGTGGGTTTAGGGATCAGGGGGTGGAGATGGGTAGGTTTAGGTATATGTAAGGTGGGAGGAGTTGGATCCAGATCCAACTCCTCCCCCTGGATTTAGTGTTCTGCAGTGAGGACCATCTCCAGTGGTGTGCAAATAAGACTGCATTTAGTCTTGCATAGTCAGACTTTTGACTAACAAGCTAACCTATGGTACTTTCTTTTTTTTTTTTTTACATTCTCTTTACACACAGAAATGGTAAAAGAGACTTTTCGAATTTTATAAAAAAAAGTGGCCTAAAAATAAAACACTTGAATATCTTGCAAAGATATGATGCCGGTAACCTGACAAACTTATCAAATTCACAAATTAGTTGTTTTTCAAAAGCACTCATCATATCGACCGGGTAACTAGTAAACACAACTTGGTTGCAGTTTGAAAATAGGTAGTGCAATGGTTCTGCTTTTAATACATTCATGAGAAAATTCGGTAAAACATTAGTTTAGGGTCCAATTCTCACTGTTAACTAGTTGCTTATTAGCATGCATATTACTAGAATATTGGCTGTTTATTAGTACTTATAAAGCACATATTAATGCCTTATTCTGCATGACCATATTCTACATCCCTTAAACTTAACAACCACCTTACAAACTATTAATAAGCTGTAATAAGGAGTTTATTGAGGCAACAGTCATAGTCAATAGTTAGTTAATAGTGAGCGTTGTACCCTAATCTAAAGTGTGACCAAATATATATATATATATATACATGTATAGTTTTCATTTATTTTTAGTCATTTTAATACTTTAAACTTGGTCATTTAAACTTATTTATTTCAGTTAGTTGTCAAGGCAATGTTTCTAATTATTGTTTAGGTTTTGAAACTTTTTATGTGTAATATTTTATTTCAGCTTTTATTTCAATGAGCAAAAATGTTTTTTTTAATAGTTTTAGTTAACAATAACAACACTGCATTCCTGTACCTCAAACAATAGAGCATAGTGCTAGCAACATCAAGGTCATTGAGGTTTTCTTCCAGAGAATGCATGAACTGATAAAATGCATATCTTAAATGCAAAGCAAGTTGCTGCTAAATGCATAAATGTAAATGCATGACATTGTGAGATAAATGTGCCGTCCTTGACAGAATATAGAAATCCCTATACTCGGCCAGTAAAAAGAAACACAATTCTGATGTAAAGCTGATGTCAAATAGGAGAATTTGACGAAAGCCAGCTGTAGAATCGGAGGGTTGATGTGAGGTTATGGAACGCATGAGCTTTGGAGGAAATGAGCCGTCGTCTAATACACTGCTGGCATTTTATTGTATGACTTCAAAGGAAAGAAAGCAAATGCTCTGGCCCCACAGAAAACCTTTAAAGTCTGCATTGATAAAGAGAGAATTCTGAGAAAATACACATATCGTTCGAGGCACTTCAGAAGCGTGAAGAGCTAGTGCGAAACATAAGTGCAATTTGAATAGGCTCGGAACACTTTACCTTATATAGAGCGAGTGATTTATAAATGCACCTTTTAAAATTATTCTTTCAAGCAGAAATCTATATTACAGTATGTTTAAAAAAACATATTTCTGCAGTATTTCCATTCATTTGGATTGGATTGAACTTTATTGTCCAGTCTGTTTTCACAGAGCGGAAATTTTTCTTTGACACTGTAACATACATTCACTACTTAAAAAACACATCACACATCAACAACACAAATACAAAGAATTATATAGCTAAACACTGTAAGAAAGAATTTTTTTAAAATATTAACAGTCGTTCTATTGTTTCAATTAAAACACTGTACGATTTAAGATAATCACTGCCATTGGAAGAAAAGATCTTTTATAGACATTTTTTCTAGCCAAGGGAATTTTTAGTCTACGTCCAGATGGGAGCAATTCAAAAGCAGAGTGAAGAGGATGTGTGTTATCTTTAAAAATCGCAATTGCCATCTTTCCCATAAAATGATCGAACAAGCTCTGAAGTGGCTGTTGTTTTTGTCCAGTGATCTTATTTGCTTGATTAATTATTTGTAAGAGTTTGTTCTTTTGTTTTAATGTTAGATTGCTGTACCATGAAACAATATTATATGTGAGAGTACTCTCAATCATTGATCGATATAACATAGTTAGGGTCTGCTGACTAATATTGAAGCTTCTCAGTTTCCTGAGGAGACCCAGGCGTTGTCGTGCTTTTTTATGAATGTACTCCACATTACTTTCAAAATTAAGTTTATCATCTTTAATTGTACCCAAGTATTTAAAATTCGAGACCTGCTCTACAGTTTTTTCCTTTATAACAACTGGTTTATATTCAGATGCGGTATCTACTCTTCTCGATTGATTTCTTAAACATAACTCTTTTGTCTTTTCAATATTAAGATGTAAAAAACTACTCTCAAACCAACAGATAATACTGTCAATGTACTCAAAATATGAGGTGCAGTTCATTTCTTTCTGACATGAGACCAATGCCATATCATCGGCATATTTTATAAGAGTAAGGTTATCGTCATTGCACTTCAGTTCATTTATGTATACAGAAAAAAGTATTGGAGACAGTACACATCCCTGCGGTACCCCAGTATCCAAAACCAAGCAATCCGACATAACATTATTATTAACACAAACTCGCTGCGGGCGACCTTTTAAAAACTCCTTAATCCATAAAATCATCCAACTACTAGCACCTAACGCTTTAAGAGAAGATAAGGTTGGACAGTATTAAAAGCGGATGAGAAATCCATGAAGAGTATTCGAACATAGGAACTTGAGTTATCTAGATGATTTTGAACCTTATTTAAAAGAGTGAGAGAGGCATCCACAGTGCTCCTATTGGCCCGATAGGCAAATTGCAGGGGGTCTATGCATGTCTCAATTTGGGATAACAGTTCCTTACATACTATGCGCTCCATACATTTACACAGAATAGATGTGAGTGCAATTGGGCGAAAGTCTTTAAGAGATTTTGCATTAGGTATTTTCGGCACCGGAATGACAATGGAATTCTTCCAGGCTAATGGTACAAAACCATTGTCCAGGAAGATTTGAAACAACCGTGTACACACATGTCCAAGTTGTGCTGCACATTCTTTCAAGACTTTCCCCTTCAGGCCATCTGGGCCAGATGCCTTATGCGGTTTAATTTTATGAAGCACTGTGACAACCTCCCTCTCCTGTATAATCATAGGCTGTGATTGAGTCATGGTCATCATTAATTCATTACTAACAGACAAATCATTATCAAATCGTGAATAAAAAATATTAAGATTATTTGCAAAACAATGAGGGTCTTCATGTTGTTGAACTCTTTTCTTTTGTCTACCCATCATTGTATTCAAACCCTTCCATGCGTCTCTTACATTCCCTGTTTTTAATTTCTCTTCAACATTCTCTTTATATTCATTCTGTGCATCTTTTATCTTACGTTTTACTGCTTTATTGAACTCTTTTACTTTCTACTGATCATTCTGCAAGAAGGCAATTTTCTTCATGTTTAGGTAATGTTTCAAATCTTTGTTAATCCACGGCTTATTATTTGGATAGACTCTGATATTCTTTGTTTGAACCACTGAATTTACACAGAAATTAACATAACAGGTTATTGTATCATTCAACAATTCATGATTACTACAACAGTCATCATCGTTAAAGAATAAGTCCCATTCAGTGCACTCAAAACAGCCTCTTAACTTTTCTATTTCGTCTTTGGACCACATTTGAACCTGCTGAACGGCAGGCTTGATCCTCTTTAAAAGCTGCCTGTATTTTGGTAACAGATGAATAACGTTGTGATCCGAACGTCCCAGAGGTGGATATAGCTTTGGCACATATGCACTTTCCACATTACCAAAGCATTTGTCCAGAGTCTTAGCCAGTCTTGTCGGACAGGTTACATATTGCTCAAGATTTGGCAACAGCGTAGATACATTGCATTTATTAAAATCTCCAAGCAAGACAACTGGGTCATCGGCGGAATTGCAAAGCGGCGGAATTTGACTTCGGCCGCAATAAATCTGCACTGAATGATGGTATGGTCAGCTGTTCAATATCCTGTGTGTAAAGCAGTGAGTCTTTATTGTAAAGTCACATAGTCTAATACAAATATTATTCTTTCATTTGTGGAATGTGGAGTGAAACCCTCTGGTCATGTTTTCCAGTTGCGGCAGTGAAAGAGCTCTTTTACCGCCTTTGAGTTGCTGTATATGTTCAGAAGCAGAGATCTGGCATAACAGCCAAGCATTACAAAAGACACAAATCCAATAAAACATGGTATTTAATACTGTAACTATTATTTTTGTGCAGTATATGCCATGCTTTTTTTTTTCTTAAAACTGTATGTGAAACATTACGCAGTATGCAACCGTACATTTTTTTACACTGTAGGATGCTACTTGTAGTCACATAACCTCATCTCAGTGCTTTCTTGGAAATAACGGTTCATTTACATTACGTTTTTTTAATAGTGTTTAGGCAATTTATCCAGGTAAATATGGGGAAAATTCACATACTATGCGTAGTATGCATACTACATACTTCAGAAATAATTGAAGTACTTTGGTTATATGCTATTTCAAACATATCCATACATGCACCAAAAAATCACTTTGCAAAAATCAAAATTAAACTGCAAATGCCACTTTTGTTTGATATTTTGTATAAAAAAAAAATTAAAAATAACATTGACATTTTTTTTGTCTCCAAATACGGAAAATGTATATGTATAGACTATACATATAAAATGTATGTATTTGGAGACAAAAAAAATATGTCTGTGTTATTGTGTGGTATAGTTTCTTTGTTTTAAATATCAATCTGTTAACAAATCTTATTTATACAAGATTCATAGTTAACTAACTAAGAGTTCTGTTCCTAAAGCTGAAAACTATATCCAAATATCTTCTAATTAATGTCTTTTTGTTAAATAGAAATACTGTGTCATACATGTGTCTGTGTTTTAAGCATGCTATGCTCTTTTACAGGTTGCGGCATCACATACGCCTCTTACGTGATGCCCGACTCCTGGGTCAACAGTTGGCTTCACCAGCATTTTGTGACCATTGCCGTCTGCAACTCGCTCTTTTGTACCAGCATGTCCTGCTACTCCAGGTGAGAGTGGTTTTGAGGGTAATTAAGACTCATTTACTAAGTCTGCGATAACAGGGGCTAATTCAGATATCATTGTAGCCAGACTCAGAATAATAGGGAGTTTATTATGTAACTTAAGTCCTTCTCACACACAGACCTTTGTTTGTTCTGACCTTGTTTTTGGTTGCACAATAGGTTTCAGTCATTTTAATAAATTATTTACAGAAGAACTTAACTGGTTGTTGAATTCAGTGAATGAATTAGTTTCGCTTAGTTAAGCACCACTAGCTCTCACATATAATATTAAACTTTGGCACATAACTTGTCCCGCTCTGATACCTCAAATCGTGCAGGTTTTTGAGAAGAGGTGTGCGATTTATTTTTCTTATTGAGCGAATGTATGATTTATGTTTGGAGGATGATGAAAGGGAGCCATATTTACAGAAAATAAAATATATTTTTTTTATATTTTAATATTAATTATTTATTTATTTAAAACTAAAAAGCATTTAACTATGAATATAAACTACAAGAAACACAGTATTGTGCAGGATGATGAAAGGGAGACATATTTACAGAAAAAAAAAATAGAAAAAAAATATTTTAATATTATTTATTTATTTAAAACTAAAAAGCATTTAACTATGAATATAAACGTTTAATCTACAAGAAACACAGTATTGTGCAGTATGATAAAATACAATTTTAAACGTATACATACTTCCGATAAAATTACTTCAAAGTCATTGAAATTAAAAATTCAAAGGCTCAAACATCATTTGATCGCATATGTCTCTTTTCTTTGATATTTTGTTAAATAGGCTATCTAGAGAGAGGTTGAGCTTGTTTTAGATTGCACCATTAATCAACCACATAACAACACCCATTAAAGGAACACTCCACCGTTTTTTGAAATAGGGCTTATTCACTTTCTTTCCTACATTTAGATAGGTGGGCAAATGCATTTTTGTCTCAGTGCATGCATTGTTTTAGTTTGACAGGGTCGGCGCTAGCTTAGCTTAGCACAATGAATGGAATCCTTTGTTGCCAGCTAGCATGTGCTGAGTAAAAGTGATATAAAAAAATTAAAAAACCCACCTAATTACTTCTTGTGGCCTGCGTATTCACAACAAGTACAAATAGTGATGCAGATTAACACTAGGCGATTTCCTAGGCAGATATTGACTTATATATTAAGGACTATATTAGGGGGAAGCACAGGCGAAGCACTGCTACTTGGGCGTGATATCTCTGCGCCCAAGTAGCAGTGCTTCACCTGTGCTTCCCCCTAATATAGTCCCAGGTCAATATCTGCATAGGAAATCGTCTAGTGTTAATCTGCATCGCTATTTGTACTTCTTGTGAATACGCAGGCCACAAGAAGTAATTAGGTGGGTTTTTTAATTTTTTTATATCACTTTTACTCAGGACATGCTAGCTGGCAACAAAGGATTCCATTCATTATGCTAAGCTAAGCTAGCGCCGACCCTGTCAAACTAAAACAATGCATGCACTGAGACAAAAATGCATTTGCCCACCTATCTAAATGTAGGAAAGAAGGTGAATAAGCCCTATTTCAAAAAACGGTGGAGTGTTCCTTTAACCATCAGCAACACCCTAGCAACCATATAAAACACCCTGACAACTGCACACAATAACCTTGCATTGTGGTGGAGACTTTTGCATGATCAAGCACCACTAGCTCTCACATATAATATTAAACTTTGGCACATAACTTGTCCCGCTCTGATACCTCAAATCGTGCAGGTTTTTGAGAAGAGGTGTGCGATTTATTTTTCTTAATGAGCGAATGTATGATTTATGTTTGGAGGATGATGAAAGGGAGCCATATTTACAGAAAAGTAATTTATATTTATTTATTTAAAACTAAAAAGCATTTAACTATGAATATAAACATTTAATCTATTGTGCAGTGTGATAAAATAAAATTTGAAAACGTATCCATACATCCAATAAAATTAGTTAAAAGTCATTGAAATTCAAAATTCAAAGGCTCAAACATCATTTGATCGCATATGTCACTTTTCTTTGATATTTTGTTAAATATCTAGAGAGAGGTTGGGCTTGTTTTAGATTGCACCATTAATAACAACACCCATTAACCATCAGCAACACCCTAGCAACCATATAAAAATACCCTGACAACCTTGCATTGTGGTGGAGACTTTTGCATGATCACATGCTTTTCATAAAATAAAACTAAAAAGCATTTAACTGTGAACATATATCATCTATAATAAGCACATTTTAAGTGAGGGTGCTTTTTCCTCTGTCTTTAACAGGTTTGTAGAGTTGCAGTACCCACACATAAGTAAAGTCTTGAGAACGGCCGCATTTGTTGTCCCCTTCCTCTTTGATAGTATCCCACTGTTTTACCGAGTAAGTATGATCACACTTGATTGCACATGTAAATTAGACACTTACTTAAGCAAATCATGCCTGCGTAACACCAGATATGGATGCTCTTCTTATGGACGGCGATGTGTGTCTCTCTCCGTGTGTGTGTGTGTGTGTATAGCTGCTGTCGTGCTGTTGGGGGAGCTGTAGTCCCAGTGAAGCTCTGGCCAGCCACTCTTACCATCTGTTCTTTGCGTTTCTCACATGCTTCCTGTTTGCATCTCACCTGCCCGAGAGACTGGCCCCTGGACGCTTCGATTACATCGGTACCTCACTTTTAGCGATTTTACGGTTGTCTTTGTTTGGTTTTTGATGGTTATAGAGGTTCACACCAGTGTCACACGGTTCTTTTGACTAGTTTTTCACTCACTCTCCTCCAAGGTCACAGCCACCAGCTCTTTCACATATGTGCGGTCGTGGGCACCCATTTCCAGATGGAGGCAGTGTTGACGGACATGTCGTCTCGCAAAGAGTGGCTGATGTCCCACTCCGCTTTACCTTCCTTCCTAGGTACCTTGGGGGCTCTCGCACTGGGTGTCCTGCTCAACCTGGGCATCATCGGCATCTTTAGCGTGGGTTTACCGCGAACACCTCACCAAAGCACTTCGGCCTCATGTGGTGCCCACCCTCATCAGGAGTGACAAGCTTTCTTGACCACTCCACACCTCACTGTGCACCTTTCTGGACGACGTTACTCTAGATTTCACTAGCGCACTTTCACTGATATAAAAGCCTCTAGCATTGATACTTTTGTACTAAAAAGCTAAGCGTTTATTCTATTCGAGATCATATATTCTAGTTTCCTTTTATATTTCAGCTGAAAACCCTAATGATAATCGCAACCTTTCATGGTGTTATTTAACCGTTGTGCCTTTGATTTTTATTCTTGAAAGGTTGAGGGTTGAATGACGCTAAAGTGGATAATGTTATATTTTAACATATAGTTTAAGGGTTTTTATAAACATTTGCATCATTACATAATAATGTTATCATAGCTTTAACTGGAAAATGATAGTAGCATTAATCAGGGATTTTATATTTGCATTAATATCATCATGAATAACATAATTAATCCAATTTTATGATGTGTGTGCATATCAAAATATACAATGGTCGAAAAAAATGATGGTGAATATCGTATTTAAAATGACTGGCGTGTCGGTGAAATTTTGCCCCTTTAAATACTTCCTTATTATCAATGGCGAATTATTTGGATTTACTGGAATAATCTCACAGGTACAGTAACATTAATTAATTGAGTGATATTTCTAAAAACTCAATATTTCCATTTTTACACTTTCATATCTTGAATGATTATGTAATGTTAGCATCATTCTCCTACTAAACTGCATCTCATGGGAATATGGGGCTGCACTGGAGTCCGTCACTGTCGTTTCGATGTTTCTACAACTTTGAGTTATGTGTCCTTCTCTGCATCAGGTCACATTTCTGTGGTATTGTTTTGTTCATTGCAGGTTTATGGCATACAATACAGTGTTTTATAATGTACCACAAGGCTTTTGGTCTTATATTTAATTGCATATTCTCAGTGCACTTGTCGATGATTTTTTTTTACTCCGGTGCAATGTAGTGCGTAACTCAAAATAGTTTCTTTGCTCATGCAACACTTTTTGTTCTTAAACCAGAAATCAAAGCTAATCATTGTGTTTGCCTAAGCTGTTAACCTCCATCTGTCATTTTGTCCTTTAGAAGAATACTGCACTTGTTTTGTCTGACCGAACAGTGCAGGACAGGTACGAACTGTAGGCTTGTCATTTAGTGCAATTAATGCTGCATAAAGGCAATAGCTTACCGGAACCTTTTCTAACAAGCTCTTAAGGTCGTTCACATGGTGGTAATGATGTTTAATGGTCGTTTATGAAAGGGATCTCGGTCTAAAAAGGAAAAGTAGGTGTTTCGGTGGTTAGTGGCGGAAAGGTTCTGCATTTCTCCAAATGCCTATTTGTTGTTCGACAGCAGAAATTCTCGCTCACTGTGTGTGTGTGTTTTCAGCTCCAGCCCTGACGGAGTGTGTTCTTCTGCTATAAGAGGTTTAGATGTGAATGTGACTGGTGACAGTAGTATTTTGTGCACTAGAGTTTAATGAAACGTTAAAGGTTTTGGCATCCCAATCCCTGTGTGTTTGAAGGCCTAAATGAATGTATTGCAGTTTTTGAAACTGTGTTTTTAAATACCCATTTAATGTTACAATGTAGCATTTAAAATTGCCAAGGAAATTAAAATTAGAAATAGTAATTAAAAAAAAAAATGTTTGAATGTTCCAGAAATGTTGTTCTGTTTTTTATTATTATTTTTTACTATAATGCTTCCCTTTAAATCTGAGAATTAAAATATGCAATCATTATTGCAATGCCTTTTATTTCCCTTTGTCATTTTTGAAATATTTTTGTAACAAATGTGAAAAATATGAAAGTGCTTAGAATTAAACTGACCCATTGTTCACTACAGTGTTTGTCCAGTGATATCATTGAATACAGAGTGATTACGCAAATAGCATTATTGGCTTACCACAAAACTGTAGGAGCCAATTCTATTGTAATTCTGTTGTGTAACAGATATTTTTAATAGAGTGTTTGTTTGCAGTATAATGAGGGCTTGTGAATCATCAGTAATTCACTTTAGAGATTTAAGTTCAGGTATCTCTGCCTTCCAATACTCTCTATAAAAAGTACAATATTAAGATTTTTTTTTTAAATCACATTTCTGTGTACTTACATGGTTTGTATTACCTCATATTAATAATTTATTAATTATGTAATGAAATAAATTATTAAATAAAACTAAAATATTTCTACCTTAGAATTTCCACTTGTCACACAGCAAGACTTTTAAAGTGAACGGCAAATAAAGTATTTATTTATTTATACATACAATGGTCTGTCACTCTGAATACTCGATTGTTATTGGCTGGAAGGTTTGCATTAAAACCATACGTTTATTGCAGGTAGTTCCAGTCAGTTTAATCACCACCATTCTATTAATGCGCTACTTTCATTGAAGCGCTGCGCACGGAGACAAACATTCAGGGGTGCGTTTCCCAAAAGCATCGTTAGCCAATTATGTTCGCAAGTTCCGTCGTTATCAGCATAGTTCAATGAGTCGGTGTTTCCCGAAACCATCGTTCCGACGAACAGTCGCAAACAGTATCCCAGTTGTGTTGTAGGAACGATAACTCTCGACTTGTGGTTAGAAGCATAATTTCTAGTGTGCATGACATGATGTGGATTTAATAAATCATTATCTTAAGTCAAATAAGCAAGCTGACCACAATCTATATTTATTTAAAATACATTTTAGTTTGTCAAGAGATTATAGCGTCATTTTTGAAGAGTGCGAACGTGCTCTTGCTAGTGCGTAAGAACGAGCCTATGAATCTGGAAATAAAGCAAAATAACTGAGAAAAATCAGAAATAGTTCTCGGATGCCATGTCTGTAATTTATAGCAAAACATCTAGCGTTAATTCGATATCAAACAGATTCATTCAAATAAGTTTACTCCACCACGTGCGTGACGTCATTAACCAACGTGGTTAAACCACCAATTTTCGACAATATGGTTTCGGGAAACAGTGGTGACTAGCTAGTTGATTTCTTCAATGATGCATGGTTCTACAGTAGTTAAAGGGTTAGTTCACCCAAAAATGAAAATTCTGTCAGTAATTACTCACCCTCATGTTGTTCCAACCCCGTAAGACCTTCGTTCATCTTCGGAACACAAATTAAGATATTTTTGATTAAATCTGAGAGCTGTCTCACTCCTCCATAGGCTTCTAAGACACTACAACTTGCTGGCCCAGAAAATGCATTAAAGACATCGTTAATATAGTCCAAGTGACTCCAGTGGCTCAATCTTAAGTTTATAAAGCGACGAGAATACTTTTTGTGCGCAAAAACAAACAAAAATAACGACTTTATTTCCTTCTCTCTGGGCCTCGCTTTTTTCCACGTAGTGTAATAGCGTAGCGCTTCTGTGTTGTTCGTCACACGCATCACACACATGACCAGCGTCGGCCAATAGTGAGCCTACGTGTGACGTATAACACAGCGCAGTTATTCTACATGAAAAAACTCGAGGCCCAGAGAGAAGGAAATGAATAGTGGAATAAAGTCGTTATTTTAGTTTTTTTTGCGCACAAAAAGTATTCTCGTCGCTTTATAATCTTAAGATTGAGCCACTGTAGTCGCTTGGACTATATTAACGATGTCTTTAATGCATTTTCTGGGCCAGCAAGTTATAGTGTCTTAGAAGCCTATATGGAGGGGTGAGCCAGCTCTCAGATTTAATCAAAAATATCTTAATTTGTGTTCCGAAGATGAACGAAGGTCTTACGAGTTTGGAACAACATGAGGGTGAGTAATTACTGACAGAATTTTCATTTTTGGGTGAACTAACCCTTTAAGTAGCGAGTTACGTCGTGTTTCGGGAAACACAACCCAGGACAGGAGCACAGAATCTTATCAACGCTGCCCCGCGACTTTTATTAATAAAATAGCTTCGCCACCGAATCGCTACATTATATGTCTCAGTAAGGAGGATGTAACATTGCTGTTTTTGAAGTAATTCAACTCGACAGCTTCATTGTTGGTAGACAGAGAACCTGCACAGATGGAGGTAATAACCACGCAGGCAATTCTCTCTCTCTCTCTCTCTCTCTAATTAATTCAAAAGCTGCTATAACTCATTTAAAGAAATATAATCTTACCATACTACTACTAGATCTTTTTTCTTTTTTTTTTTGTCTACTGAAATTTCTTGGAAAGAAACTTTTGCAGTGTTTTGTCGGCAGAACAATCCAAAAACATTAAATAACAGTACAACCCAGTGAAGAAATGTATGTCTATCCCTCACAGACTCGCTTTGATTTTTGTTAAAAATCAAATTGTCGCTGATGTGAATAAGGTCTATTTGGCTGATGAGAAAAGTCAAATTCAAATGATAGAATAGATATAGACCTTTAGTTCCTGTCCTGGATGCTGATCTGTCAAATCAGTGTTTCGGGTAAACTAAATCTATTGAATGACTTCAGAAGGCTTAGAATATTGTATAGATCTTTATTATTATTATTATTATTATTATTTATTTATTTATTTTTTCAAAAAAAATTTTTTTTTTATTATTATTATTTTTATGATTGAATAGGTTTTTCTGTTTGAAGCTTGACATCTGTCACTCCTCACATATGTGTAAAAAATCCATATGAACATTTGTCTTTTGTTTCTGAAAATAACGCTAGATAGTAAATAGTGACAGAATTTTCATTTTGGTTGAACTGTCCCTTTAATTGTGCATCACAAGTCATTTTAGTGTCTGAGGCAGGAATACACAGACTGCCTGGAAAAGGGGTGAAATGGAATAGTGGTCCAGACACAAATGACCCGTGAGAATTGAGTTTAGGCACCGCAGAGGCAGCGATACCATTACCCAGAATGCATTACAGTTCTCTAGAGTCTCTGAGCTGAGGCAAAATAAATGTGTGGAAGCGATAGTAGGCCTATGTTGCCCACCGTTAATACAGATGTACTGTGATAAGTGTTTGGCTTTCTTACAAAATCACCCAGATATGTTCAGCACAGCATTCGTGAATAGCTGAATTGTCGTCAAATGTTTACAGATGCTACATTTTAATTGAATGAAACCATTGCCTCTTTCAGGCTATGGTACAGTATGTTCGTGGATGTATCTGTGTTGTAATCTGTATTAGTGAGGTTTCAACTTCACCTCCATCTGTCACCTTCTTCCAGCATCTCTTCTGTCCATCTGTTGGTTTCTGTAAAGATCCTCTTTATATCTCATCACCTCTGCCATGTTATTTGCACTCTCAGTTATGCCAGAAAATCAGACCTTTTATACAAAGTATTAATGTTACAAATGTGGGTAACACTTTTACAACAAGGTATCATTTGTTAACATAAGTTATGCATTAGCTAGCTAACATGAACTTAACAATGAGCAATAGATTTTTTAAAGCATTTATTAATCTTTGTTAGTAAACATTAGTAAAACGTTAGTAAAAATTGAATTGTTCATGTTAGTTCACAGTGCATTAACAAATGTTCTCAAATAATACAACTTTGGATTTTAAAAACGTACTAATAAATGTTGAAATTACCGTTGACTAATACTAATAAATGTTGTAGAATTATTGTTCATTGCTAATTCATGTTAACTAATATAGTTAACTAATGTTAACAAATAAAACCTTATTGGAAAAACCCAAAAATTGATTATTTAATAGCAACCTAGAATTAGTGCAGAATCTCAAGTATTTCTTCATTTTACATCGTTTCTTGGTTTTAAATAAAATAAAATAAAATATTCAGTTAATTTCCAGGTCTGAATGAGATTTTGAATCCCACATTTTCAGTGTATAGCCTCCGATTTCTGAGCGTCATATAATGTAAAATTAGTTTTACATAAAAACAATAGAAGTCTATGTTTGCGAACTGATATGGCTGGTATCGACTAAGTTTGCATTTATGAATAAATATAGCATAATGTGAACATCACGCAGCAATAATGTGAGAGAAACAATGAGATTATGACATATTAGAATAAAATCAAGTTTAATACAGCTACTGTACATTGTCCATCAACAAAGTCAAAACAAAGTCTATCCAAATTGTTATATTTATATTTGTACAATGAAACAAATGATAGTATATGGCTGTCAGATGCTGATGCTCTCTGACTGTTACTGATGTTAAAGGAATATTTATCTTGACTTTCATCCTTTGAAAATGTACTGTATTCTGATTTCCAGCTGTAAACCAGTTGTTTAATAACCAGGCATTGAAGTATAGACTTCACATATTTGTGAAATATTTTAAAACACTATAGGTAAGATTAGGTTGAATAAAAATAGAAAATCAATAAAAGAAAATAATGTAATTCAGTCACTAGATTATGTACAAGAGGCACAGCCAGTGAGTAAAAATGATGCACCCATTAAAAATGGTAAACCGTGACCACTGTAGATTAACATGCTGTGTGATAAATGAATATTTGATTGATTGTTTGATCTATGCCCTTGCACCAGTATTATCATGCTGGGATTCTGGCTGTGTTCGGAATTGCATACTGGCATACTTCTCGTATGGTTTCTGCAGCATGTGGTTCAATAGTTGTTAGTCACATGGCAATTACAACTCAAAATACAAGGCCATAACTGACAGCACATGAGCAAAGATGGCATCATGCATGTTGTGTACTTGCAGGCCTGCATGCTCTGGCTGAGCCATTGACATGAATGGGAATGCTCATGGAAAGCAGGTGTTATAGTTATTATAACACAAAAAGTTATAAAAAAATAATAATTAAGGCAAGATACTACAGACAGAACCAGTGTTTTTCCAAGCTCTGGTCAATTTCAACACAACCTCATGGCAATTCGTAAGTATTTTATGTTTTGGTGAATTGGTGGCTAATTCGTATTTCGTACAATCTCATTTGTATGCTTTCGTATGATCTGCTGACGCCCCAGTGGCGGCTGGGTTTATGGGAGAATAAAATCGTACATTTTTGTATGCTTCGCATCGTACAAATTCATACAAAATCACCACTTTGTAAAATAGTTACGTTTTCCTGTGAGATTGGGTTTCCAGTTAAGATTTTGGGCTATTTTGCTCTCGTAACTTTTCGTCTTCAGATAAGTGAAAAGAAAACATAAAAAATTTACATTTAAGTGTTTATTTTTATTATACTTTATCTATTTTTATATTTAAATATATTTTCTTCTGCAATCTCCACTTGAGTTGCACTATATCCACCAAACTTTACAGTTTTATTCCTATCTATATTCTGAATGATTTTACAGATTATTTGTTCATATAATTTCAGTATATATATATATATATATATATATATATATATATATATATATATATATATATATATATATATATAAAACATTTCTGGCTGTTGACAGTATTTTCGGATTTATTGAGTCATTCAAGAGATTTCCAAAATCCCTTCTGTAAAAACCTATAACTCAAATCAACTAAATTAAACACATTTTGAACTTGGCTTTATCAAATGTTCATATTTCTGTTTTGGAAAACATGACATTTCATAAAACTGGTAGGCTAATACAAAACTATTGTCTTTGGGTATGTTTACCTGACAATGTACAAACAACTGAAAAATGTTCCTGCTTTTTTTCGCATACAGACGACAACACTGTCAAAACAATCCCCGTTCACACGGATTCACAAAAATGATAAAAAAAAAAAACTAAAAAAAAACTCTGTATTCTGCTGCTAGGCCAGTAGTTAGTGTTAGCGATGTCTCTGTGTAAAGAAACACTACATGCCCTTATGCGCCAGAGAAACGAGGGCGCCGCCGTCTTCAGAATATTGTCTTTGAACTTCCGGTTTTGCGGTCGCTCTGTATATCTCTATGGCATCGCTGTCCAGGAGTAATTAGCTTTTGAAGTGGATTTACTTAATGTAAAGTTAACGAAAGTTATCATGAGGATTGTAATGTTTAAAGCAGATGACTTAACAAATGTCAGTCGACCGGGAAGATTTTAAAACGAGCCGTTCATTAATAAACACGCAAAATCGCTGTGAAAATACAGACCGGAAGTCAAAAGACAACGAGCGCAGCGCGGAAAAGGGGCGGGGCTACATAAGGTCTATAGAATGAACATGTAATACGTGTGCACATGATGTCACCGTTTTCACCGAAAACGATGTTGTGTAAACAGCCCCTTAATGTACAGTTATTAATAAACTAGGGAAAGAATGGTGATATCTATTGTTTACAATGACCATATTCACCTGTAGTGTCTTGCCTAAAAGCATGCAATTCATGTGACAAACTACTACTTGAAAATTTTACAAATTCCATAAAACACACTGTTTCGATTAAAAAATAGTATGCAGAATGTTAGTACTACATTCCGTACACAGCCCGAGTGTTTCCTCTGTTGTTGTGTAGTTGCTGGCCTTGCTGATGCTTCTGATTTAGGAAATAAAGCAGAACTCTGGAGCCATGACAGGAAGTTGCTGTTAAACATTGAGAGATGTACAATACATGCATGTGAAGATCACGCATAACATGTTGATGTAATATATTCATAATCGCAAGACATTGAAAAGAAATGCAGTCAGCTTGGCACAACGTGGAAATCAACAACTAAAGAGTGTTTGTTTTGGGGGCACATTATTTAGAAACTGCGCATGATGGTTAAAGGTGAAGTATGTAATGTGTGTGCCATTAAAGCAGCAAATCCTAAAATAATGACCTGGAGTTATATTACAGAAACTTCCTATCTTTATTCTTGACTTAAGATTTTAAAACATTCTGTTTACTCAGTTAGAATAATTCTGTAATACAGACCCTGGGTTTCACTTTACCCTTCTCCCATTGGTCAGACAAAACAGTAAGTCCCTCCCCCAAACTCACGCCATTGGTTGAGGAACTGTTGTTGGGTCAGGCTGGGCGGAATGCTCAAATAAACAGAGCCATCCTTTTTACATTTATGGGGAAATAAGCCTAAAATGTCTCTGAATATTAATCTGAAAATGACACACTTCACCTTTAATGAACTTTAATTACAAGACCTTGACAACAGTATCCTTATATAGAAAATCTAGTGTCTCTTCAGGGTTGAGTCACGAAGATCCATGAGCAATTTCCATTAATGCATGTTCAAAGGATCCACTGTCCATTTACTCAGTCCATTTCAAATTTAAACACATGGACACAATCTTACACGTTTAGTGGATTAAACGTACACATCAACAAACACCGCAAAACGTTCATACTGCACATCTGAGACAGTTTGTGAATTCTGTCTGTCCTCAACCCACCATTGCCTTTCCTCCTCAGCCCAAACAACCTGCCATCAGAAGCATGTCTTTTCCGTGCAGGACCATGTGCTGCTACTCCAGGATGTCCAGATAGACAGGCGGGCTCTTGACGAGGGCCACGAGGCGGTTGTAGATGTCCTTGATGACGAGCCTCTGCTGTGGTTCTCTCTGCCAGCAGCCCTGCATGAGGAGGTGCACTTCCTTTGGGCAGGTACGTGGCCGTTCAAGCTCTCGTCCCTGCGTGATACACTCAATGGCCTGGAAAGAGAGGAAATATTTCATATTTACAATGACATAATTCCAAAAATGGTTAAGATGGTTATAGTGGTATTTTCATCTGCAGGGTATTATTCAATATTTTTTATATTTAATATATATTATGCCTGTAATATATTAATACATTATAAAACATTTTTTTTTATTATTATTGTTAAATTATTGTATTATATATACTGTATATATAATGTTTTCAATTTTATATCGTATTTTATTATTGTTTGATTATACATATGTTTATTTATTTTTTATTATTATCATTATTGTTTTTTTTTTTCCTAAGGTCCACTTTTAATGTTAGTAAATTCCAAAAATAAATTGCACAAAAATCATTCATGAATTGATAAAATGATTTTTATTTTGGATATATTATATATATTTAATTATTTTCGGAATTATTATTATAAATCAATATATACAGTATATAATTATATATATTGTAATGCTTTCAAAGGGGTCTAACAGACACTTAAACGTAATTATTAATGATTACAAATTTGATACATATCACTAAAATATTACAATTATAATTGAATAATTATTTTTTATGTATTTGAACACCCATTTAAAAGCGCACACACACTCATAGCATACATTTATATATAATTATGAAAAATTGTAATTGTAATATTTTTAAATTATTGTTAATTTTTTTATTATTTCCTGAGGTCACCTATAGAAGTTCATAGAAGTCTTCACACAAAAAATATTTATTTTTTAAAACTATTTTCTACCTTCTCTCTGACCTTTTGAATTAAACGTCCCTTTTTTTTTGCAGCTTTACCTTTAAAATTCCAACACAAGCATCCTCTTCATATATAGAATGGAGATTGTTGACATGTAAATGTGGGCAGTCATGTAATAATGTATTCAGATGTTCAGAACGGGCTGTTCCTGTAAAGCTTTGTGTCAATAATGCTCTTTCATTTAGTGTGGAGGAATTTTTCAGTTCTAATAGTTACAGTATGTTCTCGTAGTACATTATGTGCACATGTATTTCAATAAAAAGAAATCAAAGAAAATTAGATTTCTCATGATATGACCCCTTTTACAGCTGCCTGTAAAGAATCACTTTCTTTTCTCCATGGCTATTCATGGTGGCTATTTAAAACGCCGGTGACTTCAAGCCCTTATAGCATTCTCTCTTAATCAAATGAGGTGAAGAGACTGTCAGCACCACACAACATCATTCTGAAATGGGCTTTCAATCACTGCAATAAATTAACAAAAATTCACATTGACCCCTCTGAAAGTCTGGCACCCTCTTTCCTCGCAGATGGAAAGTCACGAACGATCCGTCTCTGTCCTGTACAATTAGGCTCCCGATAATTAGCTGTGTCCATCATGGCTCGGGAAGGATTAGGTTAACAAGGTTAAACAACGTCGGCCCAAGGCGAAGATGAGGTTTAATCGGATTAAAATCGAGTCGGCGGGAAAGTGATCTACCTCTCTGTTGAAAGAAGAGAGGCCTCTCCAGCGTAATAGTGCAGTTGTGGTCACACCAGAGTCCACTTTTTGGTGCCTAATCTGAGAGGTCTGGATCACTCTGGAACCGAAAAAATCTATTGATCTTCTCGTTCATAAGTGCTTAAGAGCACAGTCTGATCCAGTCCAAAATGGATGTTCACATCACGATGAAGGTTGGGAATAGCTCTGTCTGTTTGCTTTAGCTCACTGACCAGCACTGATGCCATCCGACAGCCTAAATCACTTCTGTCATTGCAGGTAAACATTACAGGAGTCATTTACTGCCGAATGAAGGTCTTGACTGTCGCTTTTGGTCAATTTAATGCATCCTAGTTGCACAAAACTATCAATTTCAAACTTTTGAATGGTAGTGCAACTTTGATTGAAAAATAAAATGTGCAAAATAGCATTATTTACTATTTTTATCCTTAAAAATACTACAAGAATCATTAATAAGATCAATTGGAACCACAATTGTATACATTTCTGATTTCCATCCATATACAGGAACAACTTGAGGGTAAATGATGACAGAATTGTCATTTTTAGGTAATCTTTTTTTCTTTCAAATCTTTTTTGTGGTTGTATTGTTTTAAACGCTCAACAATGAATAAGTTTGACATTTAAATAGGTACAGTTATGCAGCCAATTAATGGCTGACATGTGGCACTGTACCTCACTGTTGGATAGCTGATACCACGGTTGTTTGCCGTAGGTGAAGATTTCCCAAAGGACCACTCCAAAGCTCCAGATGTCACTCTCCGTGGTGAACTTCCTGTACATGATGCTTTCTGGCGGCATCCAGCGAATGGGCAACATCGTCCTCCCACCGACCTGATGACGTGGACGAGAACAAATTACAATCAAACATCTCTGCTGTTGGTAAATATACAAACACTTAAAAGGAAAGAAAGGCAAAATCTCTTTAGTGTCTCAAATGTTTGCGTTTTGTGTCTCAAATGTTTCTCAAACGTCTATGATTTCTCAAATTGTAATCAAATTTGCATATACCAAAGGTAGAGATCTCAATATGAACGTACTGTAGATATTTCCCACCAAAGACCAATGATCTGTGACTTTTTACAGTTTTTGGAGTAACATCATTGATATTGCTATGAAATGTTTTACCCTGTAGTAATCAGTGCTGTAAATGTCTCTCGACATCCCGAAGTCCCCGATCTTCACCACCAGCCCTTCTCCAACCAAACAGTTCCTGGTGGCCAGATCTCTGTGGACAAAATGAAGGGAAGCGAGGTACACCATGCCCGAGGCGATCTGAGCTGCGATTTGGAGCATCTGAGGAAGGGTCAGCTGACCCATCAGAGGAACCTTCATCTCGTCCAAGATACGAGCATCTGGACCGTGAGCCCTGTACAAACACGACACACATTATGTAACAGCTGCCGAAACATTAACCTGAGAAAAGAGATTTCGGATGTGTTCTATGTTATGTGAATTTTATACATGCATCGATTACCCTACTAAATTCTTCTAGATGTTTAGTATACATTCAAAAGCACACTACACTCTCCAAAAGGGTGTTTTCGCAGTGATGCCATAGAAGAACCATTTTTGGTTCCAGAAAGAGCCTTTCAGTGAGCAGTTCTCAGTATGAAGACTATAAAGAACTTGCAATGTAAAGGTTTTATGGATGTGTTTTATGCATCTATGGTTCTTCATTGAATCATAGTTGCCAATAAAGAACCTTTATAAGAGTGTATGTGGAATACTGTATCCCACAATGCAATGCACTGTACTTGATCCTCCACAGAGTGCTGCAAAAATTACATATTTTTGCAGACCAGACAAGTTAGCGTGACCCTAGTCTCGCACAGCCAGACCTTCAGACTGACGGCAGAAGGTCTGCACTTTATAGCAGCTTTCATTGGCCAAGAGGATGTTTGACTGACATGTAATGTAACCATTCACAGTTTGTTTTGTTCTGCGTCATGTTTTGTGAAAATGTATCGTTCAAATTCCTACAATGGTCTGTCAAATCTTGGACATATTTTAAGGAGTCTATGCCGCAAACTTTACATACTTCTCAAACTTTTGAAAATCCAGCATTTAGTTGACCCTGATAAGCGCTCATTGTCACAGTTGTAAACACGACGGCTTTCTTCTTCCATGAGGGGGTTTGGCATCACGGCAAAAGAATGGACCGTTAAAGAACGCGACACGCACGTCATCCTGTAGAATTCAACCAATCAGATGACTACTTCAAAAAATCAGCCGGCGGTCTGAGGATGAGACTAGCATTAACCTGGTTCCTTCAACAGAAAGGCTAAAGGATTGTTTAAATCGGCTTCTGGATTATTGCAGAAAATAATAATGACATTTAATGTCCCTTATAACCTCTATAGTCCCATTAAGCCACTTGATAGCCTTTTTCAAAACATGCAAAAGTTTTTAGAAAAATTGTGTGGGGTATTATTGATGTATTTTTAATGTCATCGAATAAAACATGAAAACATCCTGAACTTGTGTTAACCACAGACCTTATTTCAGCCATTTAACAAAAAATCCATTCAAAAATGTTCTGGACGAAGTTCAATTATGCTAACTTATTTCCAGGTTTTTGGAGTAATTCCCGCAGTACTTTATTTCCACCATAATAAATTAACTGGAAGTGACAACAACCATAATCTTGGCACACTATTTAATCAAACTGCTTAAAGGCTAGACATTTTTGAGCAAAACTGAATGAAAAGTTAAAAAAAATTGTATATTAACAACATAACTGGATGACAACTTGACAACAATGTAGCATGCTACTTTTTATCACTATACATTGATTGTATGTTGTTTCACATGCTACTTTTTAAAAATGTTTAAATAGTAGGCAGTATATGCAACAAGTATTATGCTAGTATTCTATTCTGAACACAAGCATCCAACACTGAAAAATTCAGGTTATTTATTGGTATCGATGGTTCTGGTTCCATGAAGAACCTTTGACGTGCTTGGAAACTTTCCATTGCACAAAAGGTTATTTTATAGTGGGAAAAGGTTATTAAAGATATGATTATTAAAATATTTTTCACACTAATAAAAAAAATAACTTTAAAGAACTGTTCAAGTTACCAAAAATGGTTCTTCTATGGCATCACATCGAAAACACCCTTTTGGAACCTTTATTTTTAAGGTTGTAGTGGTTAAAAGTAGTTTATAACGCCTTAATTATACTGTTATGCTTTTGAGCAAACTCTAGATTGTAGTAAGTGTACTGTAAATTACATTGGATTAAAAAAAAACATCTGCTAAATGAGAGCACAAGCGCCATTGCCTTTGCGTGTCAGGCCTCAATGAGCAAACCACAGTCTCCATTCATCCTAATATACGCATGCAAACTCTCTGCCACTCGCTTGCCTTCTTTTCTGCTCTGAGGTTTAGTATGTGATCCCTATTAGTTTAGCAGGCAGGTGGCAGGATGGGGCAGCTGCAACCGAGACTGGAGCCACATCCATACACGTGAAAATGCGATTTCCATCTCCCCCTCAAACATTCACTTGTCCCCACTCCCAATCTGGCCCCAGCAACCACCTGGCAAACAGACTGGATCTTTACGCACCGAGACTCAGCTGTGCTGGACATATGGTCAGTCAGTCCCCCATCAGCCACCTCATACTTCAGGGAACTTTACATCTTAATTAAGACTGGAGCATCACAAAGCTGGATCCGCATTTGGGCTCCATCGCTCTTCTGCTCAGTTTGGGCATTGGGTTTCAGTAAATGTAGATGGAAATATGGTAAATGAAAGGCTTTGAATTTGATGTAACTTTTCATGTAACATGAAAGCTCAAAAGAAAATGCAGAAAGTTGACTAGCATGCCAGATTATTAACTGCTAACTCTTGAGAGGGTATACTAAACTTTCTTGACATTAACACACACCAGATGCGGGGTGTATTTCAGCAGTGGCGTGTATCGCAGTCACTCCTACTAGCCACTTTGACGGGTTGAGTTATATATAAAATATTGTATACATTTTTCAATTGGAACCTTTTAAAAAGGCATCTGAAATAATTATTAATTAATAATTTTTTTTATACATATCGATGCTGAAATATGTGACCCTGGATCACAAAACCAGTCACATGTCGCACGGGTATATTTGTGGCAATAGCCAACAATACATTGACTGGGTCAAAATTATACATTTTTCTTTTATGCCAAAAATCATTAGGATATTAAGTTAAGATCATGTACCATGAAGGTTTTTTTTGTAAATTTCCTGCCGTAAATATATAAAAAAAAAAATTTTTGTGAGTGAATGCAGCACAAGCGCCAACATAAATGGACAACTTTAAAGGAGATTTTCGCAACGGTTTGATTTTCTTGCACCCTCAGATTCCAGATTTTCAGATAGTTGTATCCCGGCCAAATATTGTCTTATCCTAACAAACCATACATCAATGGACATCTTATTTATTCAGCTTTCAGATGATGTATAAATCTCAATTTCAACAAAATTGACCCATATGACTGATTTTGTGGTCCAGGGTCACATATATGAAACACTTCCAATACTCATTTTCCACAGAATAGATACATGAGCTGAGCTTTCTCTCTCTCTTGTCTCTCCGACAGCGAGTTAACACACAAACCCGCCTCCATTCACTCACTCGTTTTATTTTAACCCAGATGAATATTGTTGGTGTTACAGGGCTTGAACTTCACATCATTTTCTCATTCCCCCAGATGTTGTGCAAAGTGTGCATGCATAAAGCCGCCTCTCAGAACTAAATTGAGTTATTTTTCGCTGCTTATTGCACTTAAACAATCAAACACATACGTAAAAATGTAAAAGAAATGCCGGTCTTGGCGAGTATTCACGTTAACACAGTCAGTCATTTTTTAAGTGAACGTAAACATTTGAGAAAGAAATCAGATGTGTAAGTGTATAATGGATCCGTGCGACAGGTCTTAAAGTGACAGTAAATAATGGGATAATATTAATAATATCTATATGGCAGTTTTTTTCCATGGTATCGATGCCAAAGGCCAGTGAAAATGCTGGCTGGCTAGTAACTTTGGAAAAAAACAAGCCACAGGGGCCGGTGAGCAAAAAGGTTAATGTCAAGCCCTGCTCCCAAGTAATTTCCTAGATGCTTTTGGCTAAATCGTCCAAAGAAACATGTTTTTGTGCTTTTAAGGTTGCCCTAAGACAGCAAATGTGGATAGAAGCTCTGTCTCTGAAGACTCTTTCAGCTGGCCAGTTTCTGACCGCTACACCACTTTGTTGGCCCTGTAGTTAATTCGCTGTGAGTGGCTGGTGGTTATTAGACTGACCTTAGAAAGCGGTTGAGGTCTCCGTGTCGCATGTACTCGAACACCATGGCCAGAGGTTCTCCGTCTGTACACACACCGTAGAACCGCACTATGTGTTCATGTTGCAGCACCGTGAGCAGCTCGGCCTCGCGCTGGAAGTCCTGTCGGGTGGACTCGCTGGCAACTTTCAAGGTCTACACATGAAGACAGTCAGATGTTCAGTGAACATACGGTGCTCCAAAAACAGTATCTGAATACTTTCAATAAAAGCAACAAAGGTAATGCATTCTGGGAAATTATTATTATTGTTTTTTTTATGTAAATTGCATTTGTAATTTAAATCTTTTAATGCTACTTCCTGACATTCCAATTCCAATTCTTCATTCAGTTCGCTACTTAAATTTACATTCAATTCAATTTTGAATGGTGCTCAACTTTCATGGTTTGCAACAGTATTATTTTAGTATTATTTATTGATATTCTGTATTTTATTTTATTTTTGGTTTTCATTTTAATTTCAGGGTTTTTGTGTGTGTGTGTGTGTGGTCATTTGTGGGTAATTTTAGTAATTTTGTTGCGCTTATTTGCAATTTTTATTTGTAATTTTTATGAAATATTTCTATTTAGCTTTGGATTTAGTCTATTTAGAATTAATTTAAGTTTTTCATCCATATTTTATTTTGTTTCAGTTACCAAAAATGTTTTAAAATAGTTTTAGTTATCAATAACAACTTTGTTTTGTAAACATACATTTTCTTTGGTTGTATTGAATTTTGGTTCTAGCTTGTTATCTAGCTTGTTAACATACATTGTGAAAACTTGTGATAGTCTTGGGCAAATCTGGAGGAATTGGTTGAAAATTACTAACCAATCAGTAATGTTTTGCATTGCTTGCCATTGTTCTTGTTCAAATCAGTGTATATGCATATAGCTGCCATGGAGTTAAATATTTTAGCTGTATAATATAGCTTTTGTTGCAAAAAAAAAAGAATAATAAAAAAATTAAAATAAATAATAATAAAAAAGATATGTATATATATATATATGAAGAGTTACAAGCTTAAGAAAAATGATTTCAGATGGCACTTAGAGGCTTTTGCATCTGAACTCTTCATATATATATATGTGTGTATGTATATATATATATATATATATATATATATATAATTAAATTATAAAGAAAAAATTAACATTTAATGAAAAACATGAAATAACCCTAACCCTAAAAGAAGCCATGATAAACTAAAGCATGATCATACCTTGATAGCAACCAGCATCTTGTCAGTATCAGGACAAAGGTTGGCACATTCTGCCAGGTAAACCTTGCCAAAAGCTCCTTCACCCAGTTCCCACTTCAAAATAATGTCTTTTCTTTTAATGTTTTGGACACCTGCAAAATACAAAGAAACAATCACTTTAATTTAGTACAAACTGAATCAGCATGCTGAAAGCTTGTGTGCGATCATGGGATTGTGAGACACTCACACATGTCTTTGTCTTTGATGATGCCACAGAAATACTGCGGGTTTTCCACAAAACTGGACAAGCCAGAATCCAGCGTGCTGTCATCTGAAGATGGAGGACTTGCCCCGAAGTTCATGAAGCGGAGAGACACGGCCAGATCGTCCTCAGTGCCTAGAACAGAAGAACCTGTGGACACACGGACAGAAGGTGGATCCCAAGCAGCGTACAGTATGGCGTGTTGTATGTACAGTATGTTGTGTTGTATGTACAGCATGGCGTGTTGTATGTACAGTATGGCGTGTTGTATGTACAGCATGGCGTGTTGTATGTACAGCATGGTGTGTTGTGTGTACAGTATGGTGTGTTGTGTGTACAGTATGGTGTGTTGTGTGTACAGTATGTTGCGTTGTATGTACAGTATGGTGTGTTGTATGTACAGTATGACGTGTTGTGTGTACAGTATGTTGTGTTGTATGTACAGTATGGTGTGTTGTATGTACAGTATGCCGTGTTGTATGTACAGTATGCCGTGTTGTGTGTACAGTATGTTGTGTTGTATGTACAGCATGGCGTGTTGTATGTACAGTATGGCGTGTTGTATGTACAGCATGGCGTGTTGTATGTACAGCATGGTGTGTTGTGTGTACAGTATGGTGTGTTGTATGTACAGTATGGTGTGTTGTGTGTACAGTATGGTGTGTTGTATGTACAGTATGACGTGTTGTGTGTACAGTATGGTGTGTTGTATGTACAGTATGTCGTGTTGTGTGTACAGTATGTTGTGTTGTATGTACAGCATGGCGTGTTGTATGTACAGTATGGCGTGTTGTATGTACAGCATGGCGTGTTGTATGTACAGCATGGTGTGTTGTGTGTACAGTATGGTGTGTTGTCTGTACAGTATGGTGTGTTGTGTGTACAGTATGGTGTGTTGTATGTACAGTATGGTGTGTTGTATGTACAGTATGGTGTGTTGTATGTACAGTATGGCGTGTTGTGTGTACAGTATGTTGTGTTGTGTGTACAGTATGGTGTGTTGTGTGTACAGTATGCCGTGTTGTATGTACAGTATGTCGTGTTGTGTGTACAGTATGTTGTGTTGTATGCACAGCATTGCGTGTTGTATGTACAGTATGGCGTGTTGTATGTACAGCATGTTGTGTTGTATGTACAGTATGTTGTGTTGTATGTACAGTATGGTGTGTTGTATGTACAGTATGGCGTGTTGTCTGTACAGTATGGTGTGTTGTGTGTACAGTATGGTGTGTTGTGTGTACAGTATGGTGTGTTGTATGTACAGTATGGTGTGTTGTATGTACAGTACGTTGTGTTGTGTGTACAGTATGGTGTGTTGTGTGTACAGTATGGTGTGTTGTGTGTACAGTATGTTGTGTTGTATGTACAGCATGGCGTGTTGTATGTACAGAATGGCGTGTTGTATGTACAGCATGGCGTGTTGTATGTACAGCATGGCGTGTTGTATGTACAGCATGGCGTGTTGTATGTACAGCATGGCGTGTTGTATGTACAGCATGGCGTGTTGTATGTACAGCATGGCGTGTTGTATGTACAGCATGGCGTGTTGTATGTACAGTTTGGTGTGTTGTGTGTACAGTATGTTGTGTTGTGTGTACAGTATGTTGTGTTGTGTGTACAGTATGTTGTGTTGTGTGTACAGTATGTTGTGTTGTGTGTACAGTATGACGTGTTGTATGTACAGTATGACGTGTTGTATGTACAGTATGACGTGTTGTATGTACAGTATGGCGTGTTGTATGTACAGTATGGCGTGTTGAATGTACAGCATGGCGTGTTGTATGTACAGTATGGTGTGTTGTATGTACAGTATGGTGTGTTGTATGTACGGTATGTTGTGTTGTATGTACAGTATGGTGTGTTGTATGTACGGTATGTTGTGTTGTATGTACAGTATGACGTGTTGTATGTACAGTATGACGTGTTGTATGTACAGTATGGCGTGTTGTGTGTACAGTATGACGTGTTGTATGTACAGTGTGGCGTGTTGTATGTACAGTATGGTGTGTTGTGTGTACAGTGTGGCGTGTTGTATGTACAGTGTGGCGTGTTGTATGTACAGTATGGTGTGTTGTGTGTACAGTATGGTGTGTTGTGTTGTATGTACAGTATGGTGTGTTGTATGTACAGTATGTTGTTTTGTATAAAATTGACAAGTTACTCCATGCACTAAAAAGCATCCGCAGAATGTTTACTTGATCCGAAGCAAATCACCTCAGTTTTAGGAAGCGGAATTAAATGCAAAGGCCTCTCCTTCAAATCACAAAACCCACTCAAGCTATAACCGCAGAGACCCCAGACTGGGCAGAGAAGAGGAACGCAGGGAATAGAGGGCGAGAGGGGAGGGAGGCAATCAGGTCCACTTAGGCACTTTGTGAGTGGAGCGAGTGGACCTGAAAAGCCTGGCTCCATCACTCTTCTTTAATGGCTGGCTCGCGGCTGGGGCTCCCGATGCTATTTACTTTGCATGCTGTAATTAAGACCTGGCAGCACTTTGCCGAGCTGTTAGGCTGACACTGTACAAAGTTACAGCTTAAAAGAGAACGTATTTCGCTCCCTTTTTGTGTGTTACTTAAAAATAACACAATGCCTCGTGTGGAACTCATTCCGATTCCAAAATAATAATGGAGAAAGTCATTTTGGCATGTTCTGTCTCCGGCTTTCTTGTTTAGTGATAACATTCTTCCGCTGTTGCGTGAGTCACACCTGGTTTGTTTCTGCCATGTGTTTGTTTAGTTCCCTTTCCTTTGAAAGATCTCAAAACATCTTCGTTTGAGGCTTAAACTGATTTAGCTTTCTGATTAAGTGAAAATTGTTGTGTCATTAGCTGGATTTTGGGTGTTGTTTTTTTTTGGTGTTTTTTTATTTTTTTTAGCACTTTTGACAGATGAAATGACATCATGAGATGAAGGCTTCACTCATATTAGTCGCATAAAAAATTAAATAAATAAAAATCCTACAAATGGTGGCCACTATATTTAGATCACATGACTGTCACATCAGCCAGTAATTAAAAAATAATGTTCTATGTAAGTAACTTTGTCAACTACATGTCAAATAACTCTTATTAGAGCATTAGTAGACTGTTAGGTTACGGTTAGAAGAATAAGTTGACTTAAAGTCAGTAAATGTCTGTTGAGGGACCATCAAAATAAAGTGTTAGCAGATATTAAGAAGACAGTTAGTAATACTCTAATGAGAGTAAGTTGACATGTGGTCGCAAAGGTACTTATAGTTAGTAGAACGTCTAAAATAAGCAACCGAAATAACGTTTATTAATCACACAATCCATTTTACTTCCATAATCGGACGTACTTTTGAGCAAAATAGGATGTTTAATAAGGAAAAATTAAGGGTGGGGCTTGATTACATGCCATATTGGATAGTTGGTGGGAAGATTTTGAAAAGTAAAAGGGATTTATATAACATCAGTTGAACAGGAAAGTTGTTTCAGAGCAGTGCTGAGCAAGGTTTAGGAAGCAAAAATAAGAGTAACATGCACAATATGCATTAAAAAAGTAAATGTGGCCGGTTTTGATTTCATGTTGACTTTTCACAAAGACTGTAGGCTATATATACTAAGATGGTGCACTCATATTGCTATGAATAGGAGAAACTGCAGTGTACAACATGGAGGAGTTACACTACAGCTGCTGTTAGAAGCTCTGGTTTCCACTTGAGATAGATTTTGCTACTGATTTGAAATATGTCATTTAAATGTGAGTTTGGCAAGAATTTTCCCCTTTCAAGTTGGTCTTGCATGCCCGAAATATCTGCCCGGAGGCATTAGAAATATGACTGTCGAGTGAACTGACATACCTTGAAAGGGATTTTGGAAAATACATAAAAAGTCACCATGAAATTTTAATTACAATTTTCGATCAAAACAGGATATTTAATGAGAATGCAGGGTGAGGCTTAATGGTATCCGTCGAGAATTCATTTAATTGTGAAAAATGGGTGTTACGTGCTAAAATGAAAACTTCAGTGGTTGAACAGCGAAAGGGAAAGTTGTTTCAGAGCAGTGCAAAGCAAGGTTTAGGAAGCAAAATGTTTGTTAATATGGAATAACTCGCACAATTAATGTGCATTAAGTAAAGAAGAACTTACGGTGGATGCCGAACTTGGAGTGCTGTCCACATTTATTGATGACAACAACCATGATGAGAAGAAATGTGCACGCAAACACAGCGAGACCCACCGCTATTGACACCTATGAATGTGCAAATGGACAGAATAAGAGCGATAACACTTATACAAGAATGTAAAATATAACAGGATGTTGTGATCATAAGTGACTCATCTCGTACCCCAAACACTCTGGTCTCCAGTTTCTCCGTCTCCGTTGATTGGTTGGTGGGAACTGCTAAAGTTCAAACATTTAATGAAATGTTACTTTATCAACACTGCCAAAAAATATATATTTTCTTGTTTTCCAGTACAAATATCAAAACATTTTTAAATCAAGATACATTATTAAGTATTATGCCCTTATACAACGTCTTGATTTTGTTTTTCATGTTAAATGTTCAAAAAACATTATTTTTCACATATTCTCCACTGTTGCAGGTCCTCTATTCCCAGTCTGTCAGTAACGCTCTGTTTAGTTCCTGTCTCTATAAAGCCCCTCCTTCTGAAAAGCAAAGTGTGCTCTGATTGGTCGGCTTGACCAGTGTGTTGTGATTGGCTTACCATAACAGTGACTACTAACTGAACTCAAACAGGCCTCGCTCCTTTATTTTGTGTATGCATTGGGCGGGAATTATTTAAATGAGGAATATTGTGGCATGTTTGTTCCCGGAAGTAAACTCAAGACTAAAATCGAGGTGTTTTAGGGAGTTCAGAAACTGATATAGAGAAAGTTTAAAATGTGAAAAAGCATAATAGGTCAAATATATCATTTAAAGATATTAAATATTAAATCTATCAAAATTAAGTAAGAAAAATCTTGTTTTTGCTTTGAATGAATTGTTGTTGTTTTTCCTCCATGGCAGATATTTTTTCTTGTTTTGAGAAAAAAGTCACTTCATTTTGATACATTGTTCATAAAGCAAGACTTACTATCTTCTGCAATTTTGCTTCTCAACTAAATGTATCTGTTATTTAGGAATGTTTAGGTGTTTGTACAGGAAAATGACCTACGGGAAGCTGATTTAGAGAAACTTACTTGGCTCATCAGGGTGGACTGGCATGTGGAGAGAAATGATAACAATAAATTACTCAATTCACCACAAAGCTGATGCCATACATGTTGTGTGATGATGTGCACTCACCAAGAATGATGCCCTCTGGGTCAAAGGGGTCGAAAGGATTTA
Source organism: Leuciscus idus (assembly GCA_021554675.1). Taxonomy (NCBI): domain Eukaryota; kingdom Metazoa; phylum Chordata; class Actinopteri; order Cypriniformes; family Leuciscidae; genus Leuciscus; species Leuciscus idus. Next base: position 31,646,389 of record CM038635.1, on the reverse strand, counting down.
CCATGAACATCCCCTTTGCCGTAGCCTGGTCCCTGCCCAGTTTATTCTCCACGACGAGTGTGTAGTTGCCGTTGTTCAGATGGGTGGGCTTGTTGAGGAACAGACACCCGTGTTGGACGGAGCCATCGGTCGCGTCTCTGATCAGTTCGGTGTAGGTGTAGCGGGTCTCGATGAGAGGCGTGTTGTTGTACAGCCATTTGATGGTGGCGGGAGGATTGCTGTCCACAGCAAATGGGATACACCAGTGATGTTGTGGTTCTGGGTCCCTCAGAAACAAGATCCGCACTGGAACTAAACACAGAGGGGGAATGAGTTCACACGTGTGCAGTGAGACATAATCACAGTCCATTAGGGATGCACGATATTGGATATTTAATTGTTTCTGCCTATTTTGAGACTTAGATTGCTTTTGATATCATCTTGGACTAATGTAAAGGGATAGTGATAAATTATGGCAAAAATATTCTCTTGATATGCAATTTCCCTTTAAGAATGCAAGTCAGAGTTGTGTGTGCAATAGGATAGTGATATGTGTGCTTTTGAGGATATATATATATTTTTTAAAGTACAAGCGTCCCAGAGTCCCTACTCTATTATTATATTTTTAGATTAAAGTAGATTTCAAAAATGAATTGTTATTATTATTGTTTGTGATGTGTATGTGTGTTCATTTAGTGTTTTTGTCTCTGATAGCACCTGTGCATAAAATGTTAAATACCTTTTTTTTAAGTACAACCATTTTTGTGCATCTAATCTAATCTCTATTTAATACTGTATTATTATGAGAACTTATTCCTTTCTTATTTAAAAAGTATATTTTTTAAAGCAGATTTCAATAATAAAATGTACTATTATTATTATTATTATTATTATTAATAAATAATAATAAAGAATTATAAGAATTTAAAATAATTAAATAATTATTGAAGAATTTTATTTATCGATATTAAATGAAAGAATATTTTAAGAATACTGTACATTATATTTATCCGTTATTTGTGTGTGTGTGTGTGTGTGTGTGTGTGTGTGTGTGTGTGTGTGTGTGTGAGCTGTTGGTTTCTAGTCTCTTATTCTGCTTCTGTATCCAACTATCAGGCAGCAGATTACTGTATGTATTCCTATTGGTAGTCATTGCATTGCATCACTGCTCATTTGCATAAAGTTGAATTCACTAACTGCCGCAAACCATTGCTGTAAAGAAGTCTGTTAAAGAAGTTCACATAATGTTCCTGTATGAATAATGCTTTTCTATAACTAGTGCCTGTTCTTCAGAATAGCTCAAATGACTAGAGCATCCATCATATATATATATTTTTTTTCCATGAATCAATGTGCTCAATCTTTACAGTAAACCTGTTGACCTGTTATAAATAATAAATCTCTGTCTGTTTAGGGGACCTAACCACAAGAGGCACTTGAGAGCCGGGTGAAGGTGGGATACAGGAAATGGTTCTTTTAGCCGGGAGAACATGCTGATGCGCACAGCCCGGTCGCTGCTTCATAACCATTTCAGTGCTCTTAACCCGTGACCCTTCCTTCAGAAAGTGCTTCGCACGGGAGAATCACAAGTCATTTGTGTCATGGCCTAGAGTTCACGCTTGAAAAACCGTCCTCGTTACACCGGCCCGATGTTAACGGTCGAGCCATTTTTGAACTCCACTAATTGTGGTCATCAAAAGGAATTAAATAATTGAATCCATTAATTGGGTTGCGGTAAAGGTAGATGGCCAAAGGTGAATTTCATCATCAGTACACTAAGGCATAACCAACACTAGGGAATTATATTATCGATTGGCGTCTGGGTTTAATAAAAGTTTCGGGTCAGAAGTATGCCGTGGCAGAACCTGTGGCTATAACCGGCCTGCTAATTTAAGAGCTAATTAAGCAGTGGCCGGCGACGAGCCGTTGTCCACCAGTCACGTGATTCTGATAGACTGGCAACTAGCACACTTGCTATCTGCCAATCGGTCCTCACAATTATATTTCCGGACTATGGGGGAGAGAAATCCATTAGTAGAGAACAAACAAGATCTGAAGACAGTTATCATCCCATTTTCCTGACAGTCATTATCGCTCCCCTGATGGCTATACATTTGTCTGAAGTCAAGCACTGTTTTTCTTCTTTCTGAAGAGGAGGTGATAAACAGTGATAATTGCTGTGGTGTGGAGTGCGTCATATGGGAGGATTTTCGATGGAAAATTCCGGCCGTTGCAATGCTGTTGCTTCTGTGAAGATCAGGGTTATCATCGTTAACTACAATTTTTTTTACCGTACATTTTAAATTGAATTAAAGCTATAAAGCTGAAATAAATAAAACAAACTAAATGAAAATGGCCTTGGAAACTAACTGAAATAAGTTTAAGCACTAAAATTAATACATTAATAAAATATATATATATATATATATGAAGAGTTCAGATGCAAAAGCCTCTAAGTGCCATCTGAATTTATTTTCTAGAATGAACATTTTTATCAAGCTTGTATATTTAAGTTCAGTAATTTCACTTAAATGACAATTAATAGGTAATTTGCATGGCAATTTACGTGAAATGATTGAACTTAAATATACGAGCTTGATAAAAATGATCATTCTAGAAAATAAATTCAGATGGCACTTAGAGGCTTTTGCATCTGAACTCTTCATATAAAGCACTAAAACTGAAATAAAAAAAATCAAACTAAATAGGCTTATTATAGTTCATTAAAAACCAAAACTTAAACCATAAAAATAAAAAAATCGAATCGAAATATAATTGTCACAGTTTCACCCAGTTTGGACTTTTCCGGTTTGCACTATTTCCCGCCTCGCCTCGTTTGTTGTCATGGTTACCGATTTGATTTCGTCATTCAGTTCGATGTGTGTAGTCAATCATCATTGTTTTCAGTTGTATATACGTTCACGTGTGTTCTCCTTGTCTTTGTTGGAAAAATAGCAGCGTACGAGTTGAAAAAAAATGTCAGTACTTACATTCGATATCCAGCTGCACCGTGGCTTCATCCATTCCAGCGCGATTCTCCGCCTCACAGGTGAGATTGTGAAGGTTGTCTCTAGAAGACACTCTCCTCATGTGGAGAACCAGCTCCAGGGTCGATCCCCAGATTCCTTGCTGTGGACAAAGATGAATGCAGACCAGATTTAATGGATTGACAAAGATCAAACAAGTCCTGCAACAATGTCTGATCAACCAACCAGGGGAAAGGAACTTCAAGAACAGTTCTTTCAACTAATTTTACTGTACATTTATTAATTTTGTCCAAAGTGACTTACAAATGAGGAATACTTCAAGGAAAGTGATAAATCATAGGATTATGGTTATGATTGCATTTTTTTTTCTCTTTTAAATCTTCCAGTACCAACAAATGATCTTGATCCAGGCACATGAACTACTGTGGTAAATCACTTTGGTTAATTTCCATTGATGCTTCATTGACAGCTTCAATACTGTAATACAGTATGAAGCCAGTGTCATGTACCTGCAGGGTCCAGCTGGACTGTAGGTGCTCTGTTCTCCAGCGGATAGTCGGCGTTGGTACTCCAGTCACCAGACAGGTAAATGTCAGGTTTCCACCTTCTTGAGTGGTCAGTGTCGGAGGGTCAATTTTGACTTCAGGAACACCTGCAGAACAAGAAGAAAAAAAAAAGAATAAGTATAAGGATCCTAAACTTTTGAACAGTAGTGTATGTAAAATTGTAACCATTATGACAATTGTGTTTCACTAACTGAAAGGTGATGTATTTTAATGGTTTATTTCAAACAGTTTTCCCAAACTCACAGTCACAGCGTTTACACTTTTGGGGAAATCAGTCTTGCTTATTGTCTCTGCATATTTAATTGGGATGGAAGTAAAAATCACACACTTGATCTTAAAATGTGTGGTGCACTTACTACAATTATCCATTTCAAATGAATCCAGCTGAATGCTGTTGCCATTGTAGATGCAGTTTTGTTGAGAATCAATGTCGCTTTGTCTTTTTCTATGCCATTGCTGAAGCCAGTAAATGTCACATGAGCAGGTGAGTGGATTGTCCCTCAAAATTCTGTGTAAAAAAAAAAAAAAAAAAGATTTCTTATGCTTACTTCATGCTTTCAGCAAAATAACACATACATTGGAACTCAAATCTATCATTTCAGTTTTTCAGACAGAGGTAAATTGTTTAAATTGTTCAGTCTCAAATGGCCAGCAGAGTACATCTGTAAATCTCAGCACAGCAGTATAAGAGTGGAGTTTGTTACTCACAGACTCAACAGAGGGACCGAATGAAACACCCTCCAACTGATGTGCATTAGTAAATTAGAGGCCAGGTTTCTGTAAAAGAAGAGAAGATGTGAACTACATATGCAAAAAAAAAAAAAAGAGATCCTATTGGCTCTGTTGTACAATAGTTAAATAGACTCTTAATAAATAGGACTTATTCTCTTTCAAAAAATGATGTGTAGGCAGCTCAGATACGAGAGTTTAACCTGTTTTGAGGAATTTTATCACACAACTAGATTAACTAATTCTAAATATTACTAAATACTTTAATAGCATATAAATAATATTAAAATAACACTGCCTGTATCTAGATATGGCTCCAATAAACCCTTCAATGTGAGTGGGATTTTTGGCCAGCTGTATTGTTTTCCAGGTGAAAATCTTTCGTCGACAATCACTTGGAAAAGTAATGGTACCACAACTTAATGGTACCACAACTTGAGGTATCTTTCATGTCCATAGCCTATGGACATGAAATATACCTCAAATTATTAGCACAAACATACAGGATGTGTTATGTTCTAAAGAAGGGCCAGTTTTTCCATTCCACTGAACTACTTTTCCATAGATTTTCCATGTAAACTCGTGCAGTGCTAGACGGATGTGTTTGACCATTGCACTCGTGTCTTTTGCAGCATCTCCTGCACAACACGCCATTCCAAAAAAAGCGACACTCAAGTTAAAATAAGTTCAACTTTTTAAAAAAACGCATCTTTAGACCTTTAGGGGAGGGTTTTTGCTTCGAGTTTTTAACCACAAAAAAAAACAAAAAACGTTTCCATTGTTTTATGTAAACACGGACTAGGCGGACATTTTTAACCGATTTGTGTCTTTTGCAGTGTCTCACGCATGACACAGCATAACATGGGGCTCAAGAAAAAAATAAAAAGTTAGACCATGCCTTTTTTTCGTTCCACTACCCTGCATCTTGCGTTTTTGCTGTTAAAAAACGCAGGTTAGTGAAGCAAAAAAATAAAAAACTCTAGGTCTCGAGGCGTGCTTTGTGTGTTATGTGTAAAGCGCAGTCCTGAAATGTCAACTAGGCTCTTCCCTTTGAAGGCCTCCCTCCCTTTACCTCTTAAGCGTTGTCGGGATAATTCCGGTTCGCGTGGCTATACGTGGAAGCGATAAAAATGCTGTAGGCCTATTATTAATTTTAAGGCCAGACAAGTAGTATATTAAGGGTTGATTTGTAGGGAAGGACTACACGCCTGCACACATATATCCAAACGCGCATACCTATAGACTGAACTCGTAATACGCATGTGCACGCCATCGGCATTCTCACTGGTTCGTGTTTTTGAAGTTTGCACAGAAAGAACTGTTAAAACGGTGTCGTGTTAGCGGCCCTTAAGTTAATAACTAATGATCATTGCGACGGAAGTGAATCAATCAAACTAACTTTAGCTGGACAATAACTTTATTCTAGAGCTGCAATAAAGCTAAAACACTTTAATTTCCTATTATCAGTGTAAAGCTGCTTTGGAACAATATACATTGTTAAAAGCGCTATATAAATGAAGATGACTTGACTTAAATGCCTATAGGCCTACTTAAGCTTAAAGGTATAGCGGAGGATGTTTTACTTCCTGGTGGGTAACCTATACTATTGGTCCTCCTAATTGTCAATCATTCTGGTGAATCAATCAAACTTTTCAAAAAGTGGAGAGGGCGGGTCTTATCTAAAATTTGGAAAGATCTTCCGCTATACCTTTAAGGGCTTGTTCAAATCGTTAAGTATGCGCAGTAGCTAATGACACTATAACAAGATTCAATGCAGCAAAATATTTCATAGTAGCACTGCATTTCTAAATAACACTGGCACACATCTCTCTGTATTGGCGGACAACTGGACTCAAGCTTAATTAGTTGAGTGATTTTCTCTCTTTCTCTCAGAGAACAGGTTTGACAAGTGTGTGAGAGTGAATTTTGAAGGTCTGTGTGTTGGCCACAGACATAGTTTGATGAATTTTTTTGCATCATTCTTTTGTACTGAAAGGTTTCTGATTCAGAGATATTTGTCTTCCTGTTTCATTGAATTTTGCGAGACCTCTGGAGGAGACGGAAGCTGAAATCAAAAGCTAAATAAAGAGAGATGACAAACGATGGGGACAATAACGGCTTGGCAGATATAGATTCTTCTGTGGCAGGGCTAATGGGGGCCAGCAAGGGTTCAAATATTTGTTTTCCCTACTCCCAAAAGTTCATGTCAGATGGGTCGGCCATCGGGGCCTATCTATTACAGCTCGATTCTACCGTAGGGAGAGAGTCTGAGAATAGCAGCTGCCGTTTCATACTGGCGTCGAGGGGAGGGGGGGGCGTGGATTTAAAGAACCGAAGCAAAGGATGGATCAGGCGTATAAAAGATAGGCTCATTTATACTTATGATTTTTCATACTGTACATCCCCACCGCCACTTGAAGCTTGCAGACACATCTGGTCCTCCGCACAGCCCTCTGTGAAATATTGATTGCGTGATAATGGACCCTTAGTGGAGTGTATTTATTATGCATCAGTTGTCAATAATACGCCAAAGTGGGCGAGTAAAAGGTGACTGCTGGATATGCTCTCATGTTTCCCCAGAAACCCCCCCGTCCCCCCCCCCCCCCCCCCTCCTGTGTGACCGCTTTCCCCCACATCAACAACAGTGGGCATGTCGCACACACTGGAAGATAACGATTACAAGATAGTGGAGATAAGGGTCAACAACCTTTCTGCTAATATCATTAGTGTTTTGTTGATGCTGTGATTAGAAATCTTCCCTTCAGGAGGGAATAGACGTTGGCTCTTTTAGCCCTAAAATGCATGATTATGAATAGTTATGCTTCTATTTTTAGGTATTGAGTTACTGTTTTATTCTATTAAGATGTATTGTTGTGAAGGTTCTATAAGGTTTCTTGGTAGAAGTGAAGTTTGATTTGTTGTATACATGATTTGGATGAGATCAAGGGCATAACATTATTGTCCCCCCAATTTTGGGGAAATGATCATTATATTTTGAGATTTTTCCACTGTTTTTAAACTTCTTTTCCATCTAGTGATAATTCATGGTGATTTAAGATCAAGCTAAATAAATAAATTCCACATGGACACTAAATTCAAAACGTTTTAAAGATTGCCATTGACTTACATAGTATATACAATGGCTACCTTCAACTATCCCTTTAAGTCTCCTAAAATTCCAGAAAAGAAACAGCATACAGGTTTGGAATGACATGAAAATTAATAAATAATGACAGAATTAGAACAACTGGATGTCATGTCACTTAATTAATATTCAAGAGCCAAGCTGATTTTGTAATGTCTCCTGCATCCCACCAAACACAATTTTCAGATTGTTCTTACGCCCTTGATGACATGATGATCATGAACAACAAATCTCTGCAAATTTGTTTTTAATTAGGGGAAATAAATGCAATTAAATGATTTCCGGAAGTGAAATGTAAAAATGTTTTCCTCAATAGTCATTCAGTTGCTAACTAACTTTAAATGTGTCTAGGGTTTTTACCGCCTGAGACCAATAAAGCAGCTTCACTCATCAGAAGGGAAGAGGATTTGAAGTGATTGACAGGTACAAGCCCTGAGACCCAAGTGTATTGTGGGAAGGCCAGTCGTATATGTAAAGAACACTCACACATACTGCAGCTTGAAATTATGCTGGAAGGCATTTTCAGAGATGTACACTATCCCACAATCTGTGACCGTCCTGAAAAATATATACACAAGTCAGCCAGATAATTGACTTTTTGAATATGAGAAGTTTGAATACCGTTCAAATTTTTTGGTGTCTGTGTAAATTATTAATTGGAAATACATTTATAATTTACTGTCAAAAGTGACAGTAAAGACTTTTACAAAAAATGCTGTTCTTACAGTTTCCACAAAAATATGAAGCAGCAAAAAAAAAAAACGTTTTAAACATTGATAATAATAAGAAATGTTTCTTGAGCAGCAAATCATCATATTAGAATGATTTCTGAAGGATCATGTGACACTGAAGACTGGAGTCATGATGCTGAAAATTCAGCTTTGACATAACGGGCAAATATTATATTTAAAATATGTTCAAATGTTTTAAAAAACTTATTTTAAACTGTAATATTCCACAATATTACGTTTCTTACTGCATTTTTGATCAAATTAATGCAGCATTGGTCTGCACAAGAGACTTCTTTGTTAAACATATACAAAATTATACAGACAGTATTGTATAAATGATCTTTATTGAATGTTGTACATCGTTTGTAGTCTTAAATACTTACAGGTTCTTCAGTTCTCTGTAGTTGGCGAGGTCTATGTCTGTGATGTTCTCCAGGTTTGCTTGATTCTCTATGTAGCTAGAGGGTTGAAATGAAAGAACGTTAAAAGAATAATGTTGTAATATTTATGCTCAATGTCATTATTTCAAATCTGAAACTGTTTACTGCATGTTTCTGATATATTTCATTGGTACACATTATTTCTGATTTTGTTTGCATGATCAAATGCAACAACTTGCTTCATCTCTAATACGACTTTCCTTCTCAGATTATGCCACAAATTCATCTTCAGCTTTCAACCCTCCCCCTCTAACCACCCGACTCCAATCTGGTATGTAACGCCCCCTTTTCATGATCTCATCTATTCCCAATCCTACATTATTTTTCATTGAATATCCTGTTTAAGGTGGAGATGGAACAAGTTTCTTCTTGCTAAATGTACTCAAGGTGAACATGACTGAATTTAACACAATATTAAGAACAAATGTCATTATGTGGCTGCATTTCCATGTTTCTCAGTATTTCAACAAAGCAAGATCATTATATGAAAAACTATTTTATTTCAATATATTCCTGATTTAAGACTCCTGAATATTGTTTCATTCAAGTGTGTGATTCCAGGTCTCTGTGAGTTAGCCTATATTCAATAGTTGTGTGCCCTTGCAGCCATTATTATGGGGCATAAACACCATCAGTGAAGTATTTTGAAATCGATTACTTTTTCATTTCCACACAAGCAGTTTTACTGAACGGTACTTGTACTTCCAGGAATGAGAACTCAGATTCTTTTTGAGAAAAAGTTTTCATAATGGCTCATTGAATCAAACTATATAGAGCTAGTCTATGTGTCTCATTTCGAGGCTGCACTACATTCCAAATTAATTTTTATAATGGTTACTGTTCTGTAATAAGACATATGACGCACGCAGAGGATGCAGCCTTTCAAATGAGACACTTCATATGATGTATGCTTAAACATATATAAGCTGTTCCATAATCCAATGCAACAAAGCTGTATAGTTACAGTATCCACTAACAGAAAGTACCATGGTGTTGCCATGCTTTTAGTCTCTACTCATCTAGAAAACTTCATCCTGTGGGAACTAATATCAGAACTAATATCAGAAATATTTTTATAAACCATCTTGACAAACTCATATGATGTTTAAGTACATATAAAATTCAACTCCATATGATGCATTCTTTCATTGTCAATACATAATCAAGCAGGTGCAAATTACTGCATTCACTGTACCATGCTGAAATATGGCCCTGAAATAGGTTTCTTTTTTTAAATTACAGCTTTAAAGAGGTGGGATATAATATAACCAGTGTTTTATTGTGTAGTGATGCATTGAATATACACAGAATCATGCTGATAATAATGACCCTGCCTTATATCCTCTCTTACTTGTACATTTATAATCTTTTCAAATATAGATGCTGATAACTAAAGACATTTCTTCTGACTTCACTGGAATCTTTTGATCTGTGATTCGGTCCAGTTGTGTTCAAGAAGCACAAACAGATATTCATTAGCGTCTGATTGACCCAGAGAGCCATAATGCAATTACAGAGCAGGTGGGACGACATCTCAAACTGCTTTGGCTTATTGAATCGAGTCGAGTGGGCAATATTTCATCTATTGTTTTCAGCGGGGCATTCACAAGCAATTCGCAGAATGGAATTTACAGCATGATGAATGATGTATTTCTGCCGCTGGTATGAAGTTAATGGTCTCTTGTTTTCCTCCCTGGTAGAAGTGCTGTTCCTCTGCACCGTGCCCGTCTCACTAATACAGCCAAATGCTGCGTTTTTTACGGGCACAAAGTGTTCTGTGTAAACACGTGGTGAAAGAGCATTCTCATTTATTGATTGAATGCTTGTAGTAAATGTAGAGACTCTACTGGAGTTCAGAGAATCACACTTGAGCCGGTGTACTGAGACAAACAACAATGGCAGCCGTGCAGAACTTTACCATACAAATACAGTGATGACGTCAGACATTGTTCGATTGCATATACAGTTATTAGCTGTTCTATATATATATATATATATATATATATATATATATATATAATTGAATTATCCTAATTATTGAATGAAGCACTGATTGATACATTTTGACCTAAGCTGATTTCAGTGCAACTTCCAAGAATAAAATCTCATATAATTTAGTTGTTTGTCTAAAAGAAATAGCAGAAATCAGCCATTTTCATTTTAAAATGGGGTCATTTGAGTTGCACTTTTTTGTCATCTATTCATTCTCATGTTGCTTGAATCTCATATTGCATTATTTTTTTACATTGGAAACAGGAGTTGTCAAAATGTCAAAGTTGCTCTTTTCTGTGCAATGAAATCACATGGAGCTTTAATTTAAGCTTGATTTATTAGAACATGATATTAGATTGGGATTTGAACCCACGTTCCCGGCTTACTATGTTGAACCAAGTTTTTTTTTAGTTTTTTTTTATGTATTGTTTGTCTCATCTCTTTCAGGGCACATAGTGAACCAGATCCTGAACACATGATCTCTAAAAACACCTCTTGAGCATAATGATACAGGTGGTACAATGGAAAGGCACATGATGGTGTACAGAAAAAAATCTCCAGGATCTGTGAGTGATACACAGATATGGGAAGCGCACATTGTGACCCAAACAAACACTATCAAGGTAACGCACATCTAAATACCACTAAATAATGCGAAAAACTCTGACTGCTTAAAACGCTCCATTTGACATAATTAATAAGAAAAGAAGATGTAGCATTACTCAAAAAAAGAAATATGTAGAGATGAGGTGGATATTGTTATCGGCCCCAGATTCTGAGGTGAATTATATGGTATTGTAAAAGTAGTGTATAGGTACATTGGCTTTTTAGATTTAATAAATCTAGCATGTCTTTCCATTAAACATTGCATTATTTACACTGAAGGGAGGAGAACGAGAGAATGCATGAAACATAGTGAGACACAGATTGTAAGAGGTGTGGTGATTATCCTACTATACGCATAAGTGCCATAATCATATAAACACTATTTTGAATGAAGTGCAACATCCTGCAAGGCTTGGTATCAATGTTAAAACACGTGCACCTCTGGGAAACATCTGTCTGACATGAACATTGAGATGTTTTTCTCACCATTTCCGAGAATAGATTATGTACCTGACACTCTTAAAGGCACTTAAAGAGAAGCCCAGCAGCACAAAGTACCAGGCCACTTTCCCTACAGCCCTTGATTAGTTTCCAAGGATTTCCTTGATTTGGGAAAATTCTGCTTTCAGTGCATTAGGTCCTGATTCCACTAATTAAATGAAATGTACTATAAAGCAATAAATGCAGGTCTGACAATTAGATTGGCCTGCCAGAAAAAGAAAAAGAAAACCTCTAGGCTAAACCAGGGAACGCATGCACAAACTATACATCCAAATGCCCAGATTTCTCCATGACAATTCATGAAGGCCGATCACTTTGATTGGACTCGCCACCTGTTCCATCTCCATGCGAGATCGAGCACCGCACTGAACTTCCTCGGAAGTCTCAGCAACTTTTATCAAGCAGCTCATCGAACAGATTCGTACACCAAACTCAACTTACATTTCGGTGACGTTTTCACTCTCCTGTGGCGCCAGCGCCGGGATGCTGGTGATCCCGTCCAACTCCAGGCATTGCAGCATGGCAAAGGAACAGCGACAGGCGCTTGGGCATCCGCTCAGGGCTGGTGCAACCAGGACAAGAAGCAAAACCACAATCAGGTCCACCCTACGCTCAGCCATGGTGAGTTTGTTCTCCTGGAGGAATCTCCAACCTGCAGTGAGGAGAAGCGGCTCTTCTCTTGGCCAGCACTCAGGGTTATGATCCCATCCAGGAGCTGAGCTATTGAGCCGTGTTGAAGGGCCCAGGGGAACGGTGGGCTGTTGCCTCCTCTCCTCCTCTCACTACCTCCCAGTCCGAGATGGAGAAAAGGAGGGGAGGGGCAAAGCGGTCCATTAGTTGAGTGTGAGATGGGAGAGAGAAATGGTCACCAGACACCTCTGTGACACTTGCAGAAGTGACTGTAGCCAGACTCATGAGCTGCAGGTGGACACGGATAGATCGAAAGTGACCATGAACTTTGAGCTCGTGAGGCAAAACAACTCATGACTCATGTATGCACAAAGGGCAAGGATTGTGCCATTTACCCAATAGTTTTTATAGGAGCATGGCAAAGGTGATATGATTCATAGTCTCATTTTTCTCCAACATGATTCTTCATATGTATAATTCACTGGTAATTTGGATTCCTTGATACTTCAGCTTGTTGTTAGGTCATGAGGTTATATATTTAGACAGTTTTGTTTCCTCTTTTAATTCTCAGACACACTAACTTTGTCCAAAGTGCTGGGGATCTTTAGTTTTCATAAGCATATAAATGTTAATCCTGCAAGAAAAGGAAATGTTAGTTATGATTCATTTAAAAAACAAAACATGTTTGCTATCATCTAAAATGATTCATTGTAAATGGTCCCATGATCTGTGAGGAGCCATATGTGAGATCGCTGTAAATGAGAGTATAACGAGTAAATGAAAGTCTTCTTTTAACCTCATTGCTGTCTAGAAGAAACAACTGAGACATTAGATATACATTTTTTCTTGGATTTTTCCTGATAAAATAAGTCAAAATAGACTCAAATGTTACAATAGTTAAAGGTATGAGAGGAAAATGATATTGCTCAGAGGCTGCTCTTTCACAGCTCAGGAGACTTAAGGGAGATCTCAGATGTGAGTATCATAACTCAGATCATATGGTAACGTTTGATGAAAAATATCTGAGTTCATATTGAGATCTTTGACATTTGATTTCAGACTAAATCTGCAAATCTGAGTACAGTTTGAGACATTTAGAGATCTCTTCTGAATCTCTGAAGGAGGCATATGTGAGATCACTGGGGCTTTTTCTCAGCAGAATAACTATGAGAAGCAGGAGACTCAAGCAAAGGTCTACATTTGCTCTCCAATGAATATTATTGCTGTCCTGGAGAAACAATTGAGATTGAGGAGAACTAATTTTTCTTCTTTTTGTCCGAGAGAAAATATGTTTGCTCAGGAGTTGTTCTTTTTTTGCTCCATAGACATTTACAATAAACATAAATATTTTCTCAGATGTTTCTCTTAAAATGAAATGAACACAAATAGGATATTGTTGACATTAAGAATGAATGTAGATGATGTATAGCTCTATAATTTGATGAGAAATAGGAGTTCAAATTGAGATCTTTGAATTTCTGAATCGCAGACTTTGCCAAGTCCGAGCACAGTTTGAGACACTTTGAAATAGTCCATGCAAATCACTGCATTTGATCTCTATTTAATATCACCGCTATATATTGACGTTTAAAAAGATCTAATTAGTGAAATTTTTTTTTTTTTTTTTTGCTCCAGCAGAAATTTTGAACGCTCACAAGTTGCTCTTTTATTGCTCAGGAGAGCTATTTCTATTACAATAAGAATCGATTTAGTCTCTCTTAAAATTTCATGGAAATTTGTTTACATGCATATAGTGCTATAAAGTGAAAGTGGACAGTATAACTTAAAGGGTTAGTTCACCCAAAAATGAAAATTCTGTCAGTAATTACTCACCCTCATGTTGTTCCAGCCCCGTAAGACCTTCGTTCATCTTCGGAACACAAATTAAGATATTTTTGATTAAATCTGAGAGCTGGCTCACTCCTCCATAGGCTTCTAAGACATTATAACTTGCTGGCCCAGAAAATGCATTAAAGACATCGTTAATATAGTCCAAGTGACTCCAGTGGCTCAATCTTAAGTTTATAAAGCGACGAGAATACTTTTTGTGCGCAAAAAAACAACAAAAATAACGACTTTATTCCACTATTCATTTCCTTCTCTCTGGGCCTCGAGTGAGTTCACGTAGTGTTTTAGCGCAGCGCGTTTGTGTAATACGTCACACGTAGGCTCACTATTGGCCGACGCTGGTCATGTGTGTCATGCGTGTGACGTGCAACACAGAAGCGCTACGCAGTTACACTACGTGAACTCACTCGAGGCCCAGAGAGAAGGAAATGAATAGTGGAATAAAGTAGTTATTTTTGTTGTTTTTTTGCGCACAAAAAGTATTCTCGTCGCTTTATAAACTTAAGATTGAGCCACTGGAGTCACTTTGGACTATATTAACGATGTCTTTAATGCATTTTCTGGGCCAGCAAGTTATAATGTCTTTGAAGCCTATGGAGGAGTGAGCCAGCTCTCAGATTTAATCAAAAAATATCTTAATTTGTGTTCCGAAGATGAACGAAGGTCTTACGGGGCTGGAACAACATGAGGGTGAGTAATTACTGACAGAATATTCATTTTTTGGTGAACTAACCCTTTAAAATCTGATGAGAAATATTTGAGCTCATACTGAGATCTCAGACTTTTGATTGCAGGAATCCGGTCAAATTCAAGCAGATATTATGAGATCTCTTATGAAAATCCAGAGATGTGCAACATGAAATTACTTAATTTCAAATCTCATTTAGTTCCAGATTGATATGAAAGAGTTGTTTCCCTCGTGTGTTACAGATCTAGCTGTGCCTGTTTTAATTTTCCATGTATAGCTCAGAGACACTCAAGGCTTTCTGGTACTGAAAGGGTAAAAGAGGAGGATGGATGTTGTTGGCCGACTGCAGCTGTGATTGCGGAGTCTCGTCCTCCCATAAGGGATAAATATTGTGCCCCGCCTCCCTCTCAGAGAGTCTCCATACACACATCAGTAAGGTCATAATGCCCTGACCACAATTACTGGCAGGACCCGAGCAGACCCTTTTTCTGCTGCAATAAGGACATAGTGATGGCTCCAGACTTCCTCCTCTTGTTCCCTCTTCATCAGGATCAGCAAAGTAGGATATAGTATGGGGGAGAGAGAGAGAGAGAGAGAATGAGGGGGCGAGTAAAAAATCCATCTATGGTGGTTTTCTATCCCGTGGCCCTAAAATGGCAACTCCAGAGTTTGGACGGTTCTCTCGTGCTCTTTAAAAGCTCAGCTTGTGAAGAGGCTTTTAAGACCATTTCGTAGATTCCGGACTCTATTATTACCTCAGTTGTTTACCTCTTTACATCTAACAGTGTACCTGTGTGCTTCCACAATCCATTGATTTCTTTCAGTGCGTTCTCACTCTTTTAGAAAGAGAGAAAACCGTCAGCATGAGGAGAGGCTGGTTGTTGATACTCCCCTCAGTGTGCTTTAAAGAACGACTCGCAGAGAAATCCATGCTGACCATTACACCTCTCATGTCAAAATTTCAGTGTCTCTTTCTTGTTGTTCCAAACCCTTTCAAAAAGGAGTCATTTTTAATAATATATTAGGCTCTTTTCCATTAACTTACAATTAAGGTGAACTAGAGCGTTCACGCTCGAAAAATGACCAAAAGTTAATAAAAGTTAATGTCAGTGGGAATCAGATCAGTCCGATTCAATCATTTAGACGATTTTGTGAACTGGATCAATGATTCATTGCAAAGATCTGACTCAAAAGAGGATTAATTCATGAATCAGATTTTTTTTTTTTTTGTCATTTTTGGAAGAGACTTTCTGATTTTCTGTATATATATTTAAAAAAAGACTCATTATTTTTCGGCGTGCCCTCCCAGTCCATTAAATGTAGGCGTAGGAAGTATGAGTGATTTTAAACAGGATATGCTGAATAAGTCTGTCAAGCCAATCAAAGTAGAGAATAATTCAATTACAGGCCAAATGAACCACTCCCACACAACAAAACTACTGCTAATGGGCTGCAGCTTCCAAATAAAAAGGAAACACCGGTTTCCTCTACTCAAAGGCTTTGTGCAGGATACTGTTTTTCTTCAGAGTATTTACTACATGCCAATTTTTAAAAATATATGAAAAAGTATAAAATATGCAGCAATATTGTTTCAAACAGTACGCTACATTGTTGTCACATATCCACATGGAATTGCATGTTTAATTCAGAAAGTGCCATCATTTATCTCTGAAATAAATATGATTATTTGTTTACTTAACATATAACTTCATTTAAAAATGTGTAAAATTTTGGCCTATTTTTTTAAATTAATACAATTTTATTTAAACATTTTGTTAACTTTTTATTTATTTATTAAAAATCAATTATATTTAACCCTCTGGTGCTGATATATCAGTTTTTGTCCGGATTTTTTATTTATTTATTTATTTACTTGGTACGACACCTGGTAAATGTTTTGGCATAAATGGATCATAACTGTTCCATAAATATAATTTAGCACCATAAAATCCCATAAAACTCTCATCATTTTTGACCACCACACGATCAGCACCAGAGGGTTAAAGGGATAGTTCGCCCAAAAATGAACGTTTTGTCATAATTCACCCAGAAGTTCTTCTGTTGAACACAAAAGAAGATATTTTGAAGAATGTTGGTAACCAGACATTTGATTGAAGACACTGACTTCCATAGTTTTTTTTTTTCCTACTATGGAAGTCAGTGGCCTCATGGAATTGCATGTTTAATTCAATAAAAAAAAAATATTGATTTCAAATTCAATTTTATTATAACTTTTTGGTGCTGTTCTGTCATTTTTGACCAAAAATGTTTACTTTTTTATTAATTTTTTTTTTACCATTTTTTACTTTTTCGAAATTGTAGGACACTTGGTACAGGTTTTGCCACTTAATGTGTGAACACAAACACACAGTTTTTATTTTTTCTGTTTTTAGTTCAACAGGAGAAAGAAACTCTTACAAGTTTGGAACAATATAAGGGTTATTAGTAAATGACAATATTCTTTTATGCGCAAACTACCCCTTTAAAATATGTCTTAAATTTGGCATGTTTTATTTATTTAAATCTATTTATTTTTAGTAACATTTTATTTGCATTGCCATTTATTTAAAATCTATTTTTTAATTGTCTTTTATTTCAAAAATATTTACATTTTATGTAAAAATACCTATTGCATTCAATGTTAATATTTTTGAATCATTTTAGTAATTAACTTGTTTCTCCCTTTTTTTTCTAAGCAGCAGTGATATCTGAACCTGCAGAGATATAAAGACGTATTATGACAGAAGGGGAGAGTAGTGACCTGGCTGCAGGTTACTCAATCCACATCAAACTAATGTCCTGCCACAGAGAGAGAGACCAGTGCAGAGTGGACCGGAGTAAAAGCACTCCTGGAACTGGTACAAGGAAAGGCTTTTACACCTGCAGTGGTTAATATATGGATCTCCACACTCCTGCTGTCCACTGCCACACACAATAAAGCAAACCATCGACCTGTATGCGCTACATTTGCATATCCGGGTAAGTTATGAGTAATGTCAAATTAAAATAACACAATAAGTTTGTGAATTTATTGCAACTCCTAAAATGTGACCCTTCCACCTCAGTATTAAAAAGATTGTTTAGTGGTTCTAAGGGGAATGATATGTGGTTGTTCTGGGTCGTTTTTAGGGAGACAACTCAAAGCAAGCAATGGACCAGCACTATAATGCATTTTTTCTCAGTTAGCAGAGCATTTAGATTAGGGGTGTCCAATCCTTCTCCTTGAGGGCCACTGTCCTGCAGAGTTTAGCTCCAACCCCTATTAAACACACCTGGGGCCGGTTTCACAAAGATAGACTTATGGCTTAGATAAAGTAGATAGTCCGACTTCAGATAGACATCTAAATCAGACCATTGCACAAAGCACTTAAGACTCTGACTATCTTAAAGGTATAGTGGAGGATTTTCTTTTACCGGGTGGATTATCAAGACTATTGGTCCTCCTAATTGTCAATCATTCTGGTGATATTTTTACGTAAGGCCGTCGAACGTGATCGTCCTTTCTGGCCATATGTGTGGTGAGCTATGGTTTCAGCCATTCATTGAAGCTCGCCGTTCTCACCGGGTTTTTTCAAAATGTCTGAGGGTCGCAAGAGAAAAAGTGTCTACGAATTGTATGACAAGAAGAGAAAGGCCTCTGAAGAAAGAAACAAGACCAGTGTTTTTGGGAGAATATTTCACACGCTGGCGTGCGCTAAAAGCACAGGTTGGGCTTCACACTGATGCCTCAGTCGCAAAGTTTCTACTCGACAGGTAAAGTTTGGCATGCTATTTGGAGAAATCCATTTTAAATCACTGCTAGTAAAAGTTAATGTAAGCTATGATTAGCGATGCTAGCGTTTAATAGGCGTTCCCTCTCGGGAGCAGGTAGAGTGTTGTGCATGTGCATTTTTTCAAAAAGTTCCTTTTCTAAAATTCGGGCAAATCCTCCGCTATACCTTTAAGTAGGACTACACCGCAATGCATTCTGGGTAAAATAAGACACTTTTCAAAACAAAAAAACATGGCGGATCGAGTAAGCGCATTCAGCCGCTCAGTGCAGTTTACCCCAGCGGAAAATATGTGTTTGTTGGAGGACTATAACAGTTACAAGGACATTTTACTTGGGAAATTTAGCGGAGAATGTAGTAACAAGAAGAAATGTTTAAATCATGAGCCATTTTCCCTTTTCTTTTGGCTGTTTGTAATGTAACTGATTGTTACTGCTGGTTGCCGAGGTAACAGAGTCTTAGACCTGAGTTAGCCTGGGGGTAAGGTGTCTAATTTTTTTGGTCTAAATTAAGTCAGTCTTTATTTTTGTGAAACAGTCTAACTTGCATTAGACTAGTCTATGAACAAATTTAAGACTTGTCTAACACTATAGACCGGTCTAAAATAGCTTCGTGAAACCGGCTCCTGAAGCAGATAATCAAGGTCTTACTAAGCGAAACTCTTTTGAGGCAAGTTGGAGCTGAAGTCTGCAGGACAGTGGCCCTCCAGGACAGAGTTTGGACACCCTTGATTTAAATGAACAGTTTTCAGTTTGTTTTTTATGCAAAAAAGTAAATAAAAACAACAAAAAGGATATGTTTTGCTGAGCAGTGCAGGGTGTGTCCATCTCCAGTTCAGCAGCTTTTGCCTCATCTTCTTCTCACATCATCTCTCTACCAGGAACCAGTCCCCAGCAACACCCAAATCATAGTATTCAGAGCAGCAGTGTTAGTGAGACTCGCTGGGGTAAACCTGGGATCGATTGGCTCATGCTGCTGGGGGTTTTGGTAATGTAACTGAATCTAGGTTCTCTCATTAGGGACACGAGAAGCCCGTCTTCATGCAGATGAGCCGAAACTCGAGGAGCAGTTCGCCAAAGACTAATGAACATCCAGCATCTCCTCTCATGCCTCCATTCTGGCTCGCTCTCACAGTTGTCTCCATTTCTGCCTCTTTTGTGTATTAGCTCACTCACGGTCTAATTTCCACCTGAAATTAAAGCAAAATCAGGGCCGGATTAGGCACCCCCTGGACATACGAGCATAGTGCACGTTTTTAATTATTATAATTATTTCACTCTAATAGTAAAAGAAAATTAGAAAATTACTATCCAAATTAACAATTTAAAGGCCCACTGGCCTTGAAACACGTAGCATTATTCAATATGTTGACATAGTTTACACTGAAACAGGAAGACAGGGTGGGACATATCGATCAGCTCCTCCCCCTTTTTAAAATAGCCAATAGAATTTTGTTTATGTCACAGCTTGGCCAGAGCCATTGAACTTGGTAGAGCCACAGTTTTCTTCTAAAATCTTCTCCATATTGCTTTAAAATATTAGCCTGGGTTTCCCCATGCTGCCTTGGGCGCAGCGCGATTTTATTCACGCTGCTAGGCAGCCTGGACACCATGGACTAGATTTTCCCCTCAAAAAGGGAACCAATCACAGAACGGGGAGGGAGCAGCAAGACGATGACGACGTCTTTGCGACACACCGAAGCAGTTTGTTTATATCTATGGATCCAACATGGCATCAGACGCGAAGTTACCTTTCGATGCAGCCTTAGAAAGTGTCCTAAGTAGTTTAGAACGCAAGTTTATTTCGTCTTCTTCCTCGTCGAATTTCTGTCGCTCTACATACGTCATCTGGTACAATTGAAACGATTGGCTATGAGCTACGTACAGGCGCATTTGATAGACATTCGTAGCGCCCAATAAACGGCTCTATGCATTCGTAAACCACGCCTCAAATACGAGAAAATGAACATGTGGTTCCCAGACCACGTCTCAATGAGACGAGGTCTGACGTTAGCCAGGCTATTAAAATATAGCATTCTGCAGAATTCAAATGGGTCCGATACATTTTGCGGTCTGCACCGACTCAGGCATAAGATCCGCTCTGTGCTCTCGTGTCTCTGGACCGGAGCAGACTATGCGCGTGCTGTGGCGGTTCACGTGACACTAACGTGAAACCAGACTTAATTTGCCTCAATGGAAAGCATATGTACACTGTCTGTATCGTTCCTTATCCCCTATATAGTGCACTACGTGCCATTCACCATGTAGAAAATAATAAATGTGTGAACAAGTGACTGATTTTAGGCACAGCTTCAGGATCTATTGATAATGGATTATAATAGAGTCTAGAGAGTATTTGATTGGACAGGAAATCTGATCAGAAGCTGAAGTGCAGAGTGATGTCATCAAAATCATTCATCCATATCAGCGGAAGTGAGAGACTGTAATTTTTTAATGCTTATCTTCTAAATGCTGATTTTGTCATTGTTTTGGAGCACACTAGCTTATAGATAACTGTAAGACTAACATAGGCTATTCATACTAAAAGCCAAAAACTTGATTTCATGGGGACTATAAAGCATAATCAGGGCCGGATTTACAGGCATCCCATGGACATGCGAGCATATTGCACGGTTTTAATTATTATTAAGCCCTATTATTATTTCACTCTTATAGTACAACCAATCCAGTCTCACGGTAGTTCGTGAAATGGTCACGTTGTGGAAATTGCAGTAATTTGCAAGAGACAATTTCGTGTGTCGTTTATTAGAACGGAAAAACACAGAGTAAACAATGGCGTTGCCAAGCGCCCCATGTCATCACCCATTCAGAACATTTTTAAAGAGACCGTGATCCCTGAACAGTTATGAAGAAACATGCTAAGAACAAAGTGCTGCATTTATAATCAACAGTGTATAGAACTACGCTTAACAACAAAGGTGAATTATGTATGTCACAATCACTACACACGTCCCCCCAGAATTCACCATATCAGAAAAAGAACCAGTCAACGGGGAGTTGGGCGTATCAACCGGCCACAACGGCTGCGCTGTACCGGAGGTCGAGGAGACCCCACCGCAGTAGGTGTCCCGTCATGACCCGGGCGTGGGGCATGGAGTGTAGGAGGCTCAGGAGGAAGGGGAGCAAGGGGAGGGTGCGGAGCAGGGGGCCGTCCGCGTCGTGGGGGCTGGGCCAGGTCAATGGGCCTGGCCACGTCCAAGTGAGCTGGTTTGAGGCGGTCAATGGAGAGTCGCTCCGGTTTACCGCCCCTGTCCACCACAAAATGTTTGTCCCCCGTCTCCAGAACCCGGAATGGGCCCTCGTAGGGTGGGCGTAGCGGTCCCCTGTGAGCTTCGTGGCTAATGAAAACATAGTCAGCCGTCTGAAGTCCAGTGGGGATGTGTGACTGAGGGAGGCCGTGACGGGAAGTAGGGACAGGTGCGAAAAGCCTTGCATTGTCCAGCAGAGTAGACCGCTGGAGAGTAGCAGACCAGGGAACCGTGGTGCTAGGGACAAAATCCCCTGGCACCCGCAGCGGCTGTCCATAAACAAGCTCTGCGGATGAGAACTGAAGGTCCTCCTTTGGCGCAGTCCTGATGCCCAGCATCACCCACGGGAGCTTGTCGACCCAGTTGCTGTCTTTGAGGCTGGCACGCAGGGCAGCCTTCATCGACCTATGAAACCGTTCACAGAGTCCGTTAGCCTGCGGGTGATATGCAGTTGTGCGGTGGAGTTTCACTCCGAGGCTCTGTGCGACAGCGTCCCACAGCTCAGACATGAACTGCACGCCTCGGTCAGAGGATATGTCCGAAGGAGTGCCGAAACGGGATACCCAGGTGCCAATAAATGCCCGTGTCATCTCGACAGACGCCACTGACGTCAGTGGCACAACCTCAGGCCAGCGGGTGGTCCTGTCGACCATGGTTAACAGATATGTGAATCCATGAGAGGAGGGCAAAGGACCGACCAGGTCCACGTTTACATGGTCAAAACGTCTCTCTGGAACTGGGAACGACTCTAACGGGGCCTTAGTGTGGCGGTGTACTTTGGCCCGTTGGCACTCAACACAGGTGTTAGCCCAGTCCCTAACGTCCTTCTTGAGGCCGTGCCAAACAAACTTTGCTGCAATCAGTCTCTGTGACACTTTCGAACTTGGGTGGGAGAGACCATGAATGGCATTAAAAACTTGTCGTCTCCATCCCGAGGGAACGACCGGCCGAGGACTACCTGTGGAGATGTCACACAGGAGCGTGGTGCTGGCGTCACCAAAAACCACGTCCTCGATCTGAAGCCCTGTAGTCGAGGTCTTCAGGAGTTGCACGTCCGGGTCTGTGGTCTGAGTCGCCGTCATGCGGTTGTAATCCAAACCCAGATGGACTGCCCCTGCCACAGCATGTGATAGGCAGTCCGCCACGCGGTTGTTCTTACCGGCAACATGCTGCAAGTCCGTGGTGAACTCTGAAATGTAGGACAGATGCCGCTGCTGGCGGGCGGACCACGGCTCAGCCACCTTGGCCATGGCAAATGTCAGCGGCTTGTGGTCCACAAAAGCAGTGAAGTGTCAGCCTTCCAGCAGGGAACGAAAGTGTCTGATGGCGAGGTAGAGACCCAGCAGCTCCCGGTCGAAAGAGCTGTACTTCCGCTCACAGGGGCGCAGCTGACGGATAAAGAAAGCCAGCGGCTGCCAGGCCCCGCCTACCAACTGCTCGTAGACAGCACCGACAGCGTAGTCCGAGGCGTCTGAGGTGATGGCGATGGGGGCTGTAGGAGAAGGATGCGCCAGCATGGTGGCGTTCGCTAGGGCTGCCTTAGTGGCAGCAAAAGCCTTGTCTCTGCTCTCAGTCCAGTCCATAGCGTGCTTGGGTTTACCTTTCAAGGCCTCGTGCAAGGGACGCATGAGCTGAGCAGCTCGAGGGATGAAGCGGTGGTAAAAATTCACCATGCCGAGGAACTCCTGCAGGGCTTTGACAGTGATCGGGCGTGGGAACTGTGTGACTGCCTCCACCTTTGATGGGAGAGTGACTGCCCCATCCTTAGTGACTCTGTGTCCTAGGAAGTCAATGGTAGAGAGACCGAACTGGCACTTGGGGTTGACAATTAATCCATGTTGGTTAAGCCGCTCAAAAAGGGTTCGTAGGTGCGCCAGGTGCTGAGACTTGGACATGCTCGCTACCAGGATGTCATGCAAGTACACAAAAAGGGAAGGCAGGTCCCGCAAAACAGAGTCAATGAGGCACTGAAAAGATTGGGCGGCTTTTAAGGTCGAACGGCATGCTCATGAACTCAAACAGACCAAACGGCATGATCACTGCCGTTTGGGAATGTCCAGTGGGTGTACCGGCACCTGATGATATCCCCGGATGAGGTCCACCTTGGAAAAAATCACCTTGCCAGCCAGGTGTGCTGAAAAGTCCTGTATGTTTGGGACTGGGTATCGGTCAGGTGCTGTTGCCTCATTAAGTCGCCGGTAGTCGCCACACGGACGCCAGCTGCCGCCAGGTTTGGGGACGATGTGGAGGGGCGATGCCCACGGGCTGTCGGATCGGCGGACTATGCCCAGGCATTCGATGTTTGCAAACTCAGCCTTTGCAACGGCAAGCTTGGTCGGGTCAAGGCGCTGAGCACGGTGTAGACGGGTGGACCAGTAGTGGTGAGATGGTGCTCCACACCATGCTTCATGGCAGATGCAGAGAAAGTGGGCTGAGTGAGGGCTGGGAAACTGGCAAGTAGACGGTGGAAATCATCGGAAGCTGAGAGCATGCTAGACAGTCGTATGGAGTTGGCCCCGCTGAGCAGCACATAAACTAACCAAACGTGACGGCGTCAATCAGACGGCGGTTCTTTACGTCCACCAACAGTCTATGTGCACACAAAAAATCAGCGCCGAGGAGGGGGATGGCAACCTTTGCTGTAACAAAGTCCCAGCCGAACTGCTGACCTCCGAAACACAATTCGACGTACCTCGTTCCATATGTGCGGATGGGGCTACCATTGGCAGCTTCCATAGGGGGGCCGTGGCTGTCGGTCAACATGTCCAAACGGGATGCAGGCAGGACGCTCTTCTGTGCTCCTGTGTTGCACAGAAAGCGGCGTCCGGAGATGCTGTCGCGGATGAAAAGCAGCCAGCCTACGTGGCCGACACTCATGGCCACTACTGAGTGCCGGCCCTGGCGTTTCCCGCACCGCCGAAACTGCATGGTGACCGGCATTTGTTAGCCTTAATTCCAAACTTTGCATGGTAGAAACACAACCCTGAAGGCTGTTGGGGGCCAGAAGACTGCTGGCGACGAGAAGTGGTTGCAGCGATGAGTGTGGAGTCGTCCCGCGTCACCGAAGCGATGTGCGCGGGAAAAGGCGTGACCGCGCAATGCCCCTGAATCGCCATACTACAAATCATGCGTAGTTGCCCAGTTACCATACAATCCTTTTTTAACCTTTTGGCTTCCCATACATTCAGTTGTGCTTCTTGCTCATATTCATTTCTGATGGTACGTATGGTAACTGGGCAACTACGCATGATTTGTAGTATGATTGCGTAAAGGGAACAGGAATTCCGGTAGGGAACAGAATCGACTCAAAGAGTATAGAAGTACCTCTATACTCTTTGATCGACTGCTACACCGGTCGCGTGCAGCGCTGCAGCCACGTAAACCGAGTTTGCCCTTCCCCTACTGACTTGGAAGTGAATGAGGCTTTGCGATTTTTTTTTTTTTTTTTTTTTTTTTTTTTATCTAGGCCTACGTGAAATTCTGCATCCATTGTACGATTTATTTATTTATTTATTTTCCCCATCGGAAGGGCAACGTGAGTCGAGAAGGGCATATGGGCAGTTGCCCGGGCAACCTGAGCAACCCCCCTGTGCACGTCCCTGCTGTTAAGCTTTCGAGACGGATTTAACTCTTGTATGGTGTTCAATTAAAAGATTTTATCAAAATAAAAATGATACGATAAATTATTTTTTCAACCTCAGACTCATTGGCATTGGCTCATTTTGAATGTACGGGAAGCCAAAAGGTTAAAAAAGGATTGTATTTTTCCCCGAAATTTAAGCGTTTTTTAATTTAATTTTAATTGTTTTATTAGAAGCGAGTTTTTCCCCATCTGTCAATTCAATCCAGATTATTTCTTTTCAAATTTAAAAAAATAAAAAATAAAAAAAAAATAAAAAAAAATAATAATAATATGAGGAACTCTTTTTCTCATGTGTATTTTGGTAAACCCTTTTTTCAGGTCAGAGCAACTGCCCCTCAAAATTCCTGTGCACGTCCCTGCTTAACAGACCCATTATGTGTCATTTTATTTTTTTAAGTAGGCACTATCATCAGCCGCATGGCTTCCTTGTAAATATTCTATTAAAAGTGCTTTTAAATAGCGAGGAATCAAAAAATTATTCACTCAAACTGTATCGACTGATCTCATGTATCTCATCAGGTTTGGTCTTGGTCCGGATCCATTCAATTATTATAATGCATCATTATGAAATAGCCTAATTACATGACTGACCTCAATGCAAAAATATCATTTAATTTCTTTAAATGAAAGGGTCCCAAAAAGCCCAAGGCTGTTTCGTGGCTGTTTCAAGTGGCTCAGGGTTGATTGCCATTCACAAGAAAATATGAAATGTCTTCTCTGATCCTTGAAAAAACTGCAAATAGCAAACAGGTCTTTTCATTTGTTCATCTTTGCTTTAATAAGAACTTTAAAATAGATTTTATCATGCGACTTTATTTATTTTCAGCTGTTTTTCGGCTAAGTGCAGTTGCTTGATATTATGAAGTGGTAAACATGTTGAAACAATGTAACAAACAGTTTTTGTTTCTTATTTATGAAGTAGCCTACTTCCTATTTGTGAAGCTAAAAGAACTGAAATAGCATTCCCTCGTGAGTCGTGGGTATTCAAATTTAAGTCTTTAATTCAATGTCATGCACAAAAGAATGTCAATACATTAACACAAATACAGTATGATGGGGATATGAAACTGCGCTGCATATTAAGAGTGGCCCTGATTCTATTATCATAATTTTAAATCCTATAGAGATTATTAAATAATGTTTTGTTGATGGATTAAACACAAACCTTTTTCATCTTCTCAGTGTTTGATGGAGATCAATCCTTTCGGTGGTTTGGCATTTGAGGCCAAACATTAACCAAATATCTGGGTGAGTGCATTTTCTTTGATTAATCTCATAACCTACCAAGGGTTAAAGGTCTATGGCCAATATGGCTTGATGCATTATATTATCTTATGCATAATGATTTATTCATAAGTCCACAATGATTTTGCAGTAAATGGAAGCTATTCCCAAACACAACAGTGGAACGTTGCCTTTTCTGTCATTATCGGAACTTATTGGGGATGTTTGTTCCAATGCAAACTAAAAGAAAACTGGCCTGTGCATTAAAACAAATCAATAATACTGATGTAATGAGGTCACAGGTGTATGTTTGTAATTTACAACGGCTTGGAACGCAGCTCAACCAATCAGAATCAAGGACCGGAACTGTCCGTTTTATAATTATCTTTAACAAATGCCATAGTCGCAATGAATCACAAAACCCTATGCGTTTTTATAATGGAGTTTTACAAATTATGAGTAATTTAAGGTCTGTGGTATACATAACTTGAAGATACTTGGAAGCTTTGCTTTACAACATAAATTACACACACCCATATAAAAAATTTGAATTTTTAAGCTATTTTATATATTTTAAAAAACAATAAGTTACTAGATAAGAAAGTTTGGGGTGTGAGTGTCTGCAGTTTAAATTCGTAGAACAAAATGTCCTAGTATAGTCACGTTATGTTTACCACAGACCTTATTTTACTCATAAAAACCCCATTATAAAGGCCAATAGGAAAATCTCTAGGGAACCACTGGCAAATTAGGGTATGTTTACATGACAACAATGCACAATTTTTTATTTATTTTTTGCATTTTTAGTGTACAGACGACAACGTTGTCAAAAATTATTCCCGTTCACGGATCCGCGAAAACGACTAAAAACACTGTATTCTGCTGCCAGTAGTTGGCGATGTCACTGCGATACACTGTCTATAGGATGGAGGCTTACATTTAAACAGATTGTGTCACAGATTCAGTCCGAGGACTGGTTTGTCACGATAGATTTGAAGGATGCGTCCTTCCATACGCCATCCATCCTCATCACAGGAAAACACGGAGATTCGCATTCGGGGGTGAAGTGTACCAATATCGGTTTCTTCTCTTCGGCCTATAGGTTTATCATAGCTCAATCCGAGCAGGTGGCGGTTCGGCATCGAGATGTTGTTCTGTCTCACATCTGTTAATAGCCCCGTTTTGGCAGGCCCGAGTACGGTTCTCGGACCTAGAGTCTCTCCTCGATGGCCCTCCTCTGGAGATTCCGCTCAGGGGGGACCTTTTCTCTCAGGCGAGCGGGTTGATCCTTCACCCCCGCCCAGAATTGTGGAAACTTTGGGCTTGGCCTCTGAGGGGGACCAGCTCATAAGTTCAGGTCTCTCAACTGAGGTTGTTGAGACCATCCTTCACTCCAGAGCTCCCTCCACGGGTTAGTGTGTACATGGCTTAGTTGCTTACCATGTCCCTTTAAGTGGTGTATCCTTGTGGATACACCCTCTAGTAACGTTTCCTTCGTGGCACTGTGACTAAGAGACTATAAGTATGGCTGCTTCTAAAACATTATCGTCAGGAGTTCCACCCGATATGTTTGTGATGTGGCAGGATGTTGCCTCGCCGCACACATTAGTGAGGTTTTTGACCTTGACCTCGGCTCCACTCCAGGGGCGCAAGTGCTTTCGTCTTGGTGTGCGCAGAGATTTCACACGGACAGGCACTTGTTACTATGGCGTTGTGGGTATAGTGTTCCCACAGCGTCTCGACGCAGCTCGAGTTCCCTTAACAGGGAACATCTCAGGTTACTACTGTAACCCTGGTTCCCTGAAGAGGGAACGAGACGCTGCCATACTCCCTCCATGCCTGTGAGCGACTTGCTTCAGCCTATCAGAAGCTAGTGACTGTTTGTTCCAGGTATGCTTTATAGTTTCCTGGTCGATGACGTCACATGACGTTCTGTCATGCCATTGGACTGATTTCATAAGTGCTTCATGACGCTATCACGCAGAGGCGTTCCCACAGCGTCTCGACGCAGCATCTCGTTCCCTCCTCAGGGAACCAGGGCTACAGTCTTAACCCAAGACGTTTTTCCACAAAAAAAGATTTAAAAAACAAATTTTTTTCATAAGATGACTGAGCTGATAATGAATCATTGGCAGTTTCAGGAAAGAACTTAAGTTGGATCTAAATGCACTTGAGCTGCTGTAATTCTGCTAAAAGACATGCTAGTAAACAACAGACTGAATTAGCAGTTATTTGCTTTTTACGTCATTCACCATGACCACCTCTTGCTCCAGGTCTTGGAAGGATGAGAAACATTTGAGTTCATATTGAGTCCATATATACTTTTTTTTTTTTTTTTTTTGTGCAAAAATATTTTTTTGTGATATTTTTGGTGACTGAGCAACAAATTCACCAAAATTCACCATTTATTCATCCAGTACTGAAAACTATACACTATCATTTAAAAAGTTTGGGGTCAGTCAGATTTTTTTTTTAAAGAAATGAGTACTTTTATCAAAGGTCCATTCAATTGTTTTAGTTTTTTAAGTGACAGTACAGACATGTTGCAAAAGATTTCTATTTAAAAGAAATGCTGTTCTTTTGAACTTTCTATTCCTCAAAAAATCCTGACAGAAAGTTTCATCATTAGTATTTCCACTAAAATATGAAGCAGCACAACTATTTTCAACATTGATAATAATAATACATTTAAGTTTCTTGAGCAGCAAATCCGCATATTATAATGATTTCTGAAGGAGTATGTGACACTGAAGACTGGAGTAATAATGGTGCTGAAAATTCAGCTTTGATCACAGGTATAATTGCATTTAAAAATATATTCAAGCTTTTTTGGATTGTAATAAAATTGCAGTGTTTTTACTGTATTTTTGATCAAATAAATGCAGCCTTGGTTTACATTTTTTTTTAAATCATGCAGACCCCTTTTCATCAATAGATTAGATAAGATTAGATTCAACTTTATTGTTATTATGCAAGGTACAAGTACAGAGCTAATGAAATGCAGTTAGCATCTAACCAGAAGTGCAGAAATATAGTGTTCAATATACAGATAAGTGCAGAAACAAGTCCACAGCGTAAGTGGAGCTATAGCTTACAATATGTACAGAATATATGAATATACTAAAACCGTATAGAAGAAAATGGGCAGAATGTACCCATTATGTACAGTATGAGCAGAAACAACATAAGTACAGTTAAAATATAATTAGTTATATGTACAGAGCAGTTAAACAATGTTCAATCTGTGCAAAATATAAATAGTAAAAAATAACATGTCCTTCAGTAGGCCTACTCAGTAGCGCATATATATATAATATGACTTATATTTATGATATTATCCCTTTAAATGAGCATTGCTGCACAGCACATGCCACACATTTCCAGCTCATCTATGTTACTGTTTACTAGTACTACTGACCTCTTCAATTGTCTGTCTAAACACACCACTGACCCTTGTTAGCAGATTTTCCGCTCCCGGTCAGAGCGCGGCTGTGCCAACAGGGACAGATCGATAGCGGCCAAGCCTGACATTGATCACGGCTAGAGATAGTCTCATAGTTCAGATGTACTCGCAACATGTTTGTGTAGTGGCTACATGAGCCCAAACCAGATTCTAGCAGATATCAATCACAGTCTGTCCAGTCTCTCTTCCAGCACTCCGCTCCCTCGGCTTCTGTTATTCACACTCAAACAAACAAGATGTCTGCGTATGCAAAGAAAGAAAGATGCAACAGGGAGGTATTGGAAGGGAATTTATGAGGAAAAATAATAAGGTGTGTGTGTGTGTGTGAGAGAGAGAGAGAGAGAGAGAGAGAGAGAGAGAGAGAGAGATGATTTGTGGGCCTCTCGTGTGCTAGCATTACAAGAATGGCCCTCATGGGTGGCATGAAAAGGCTCTTGATTGTAAGGAGTGGTAACTTGATATTCGAGCTCCTTGCCCTGATAGATTTATTTACTTGCAGCGCCTCAGCCCTGTCTAGAGAGAGAGAGAAAGAGAGAGAGAGATAGGAGGCATCGCTGTTTTATTATGATCATGTTTTGATTGAAGCTCTTTGTGTTTCTTGCACAACTGTACTAATTATTTCTAGACCTGAACTGATTTTATATGATTTGCGTGTAAGCTTAAAATATTTATTTTAATGTCAACATAAAATTGATCTTCTTAATACACATTTGTCGTCTTTTCATGCCCGCTCCATTGTGCATCTTGGTCTATAGGACCTTGAGAAAGCTTGGCATTCCCATTCATCTCAGGCCTTGTCCACACAAATACGTTTTAGTTTGAAAACGCATCTTTTTGAAAACGCTTTCCCAAGTGGATACATTTGTAAACGCTGTTTTCACGTTGTAGTGTGGACTGTGAAAACAGAGGTATTTGGAAAGCGATGACGCACGTGTAGCAAGTGTGCTTTAGGAATATTTATTTTGTGATTCCACTTGTCATGACCATTTTTGGGTCTTCCTTTCCGTCCGCCATGATGATTTGGGGGGTGACGCACTTTGCTTCTTCCCAGTCTGCATGAGCATGCACGGTGGTAGGTCACGCAAGTTTATGTGCTGATTAAATAAGGCCGTATTTCTTGTTTCATATGTTATACTTGTGTAATTGTGACTTTAATTCCCGCTGTAATGGACACACGTATGTTTTATTAATTATTTTTATTTCTTTAAAGGAACACTCTTTTTGAAATAGGGCTTATTCACCTTCTTTCCTACATTTAGATAGGTGGGCAAATGCATTTTTGTCTCAGTGCATGCATTGTTTTAGTTTGACAGGGTCGGCGCTAGCTTAGCTTAGCATAATGAATGGAATCCTTTGTTGCCAGCTAGCATGTCCTGAGTAAAAGTGATATAAAAAATTTTAAAAAACCACCTAATTACTTCTTGTGGCCTGCGTATTCACAACAAGTACAAATAGCGATGCAGATTAACACTAGACGATTTCCTATGCAGATATTGACTTGGGACTATATTGGGGGAAGCACAGGTGAAGCACTGCTACTTGGGCGCAGAGATATCACGCCCAAGTAGCAGTGCTTCGCCTGTGCTTCCCCCTAATATAGTCCTTAATATATAAGTCAATATCTGCCTAGGAAATCGCCTAGTGTTAATCTGCATCATTATTTGTACTTGTTGGGAATACGCAGGCCACAAGAAGTAATTAGGTGGGTTTTTTAATTTTTTTATATCACTTTTACTCAGGACATGCTAGCTGGCAACAAAGGATTCCATTCATTGTGCTAAGCTAAGCTAGCGCCGACCCTGTCAAACTAAAACAATGCATGCACTGAGACAAAAATGCATTTGCCCACCTATCTAAATGTAGGAAAGAAAGTGAATAAGCCCTATTTCAAAAAACGGTGGAGTGTTCCTTTAAGTGGTTTTCTTTACATTAATTTTATCCTTTATCAATTCACAGTGCGGTCATTGCTGCCGCACGCTGCTCTAAAGTGCTACACGAGTCCTCATAATCTGTTTTCTTACTTCAGGTACATGAATTATTGTTGTATGTTCTTAAAGGTATAGTGGAGGATTTTCCCGAATTTTAGAAAAGAACCGCCCTCTCCACTTTTTGAAAAAATGCACATGCGCAACACTCTACCTGCTCCCGAGAGGGAACGCCTATTAAACGTGTGCACGAGAGAGCATGCACGAGCCTAGTTCTCCTCGTGCACGCTCTGTTTACAAGTTGCTGTTGGCATGGCTCATACAAAGCCTACTTTCCTTTACCTGTCGAGTAGAAACTTCGCGACTGAGGCATCAGTGGGAAGCCCAACCTGTGCTTTTAGCGCACGCCAGCGTGTGAAATATTCTCCCAAAAACACTCTAACTCAAAAACATTCATGCAAGACAAAATGTCAAATGCCCTTCCGTGTTTTATTTACTTATTATACTGATCTGTCTGCTGCCTTCGACACTGTGAATCATCAGATCCTTATGTCCAGCCTCTCAGCACTGGGCATCACAGGAACCTCCCTCCACTGGTTTGAGTCCTATCTCACAGGTAGGTCCTTCAGGGTCGCATGGAGAGGCGAGGCATCCAGAGCACATCATCTGACCACAGGGGTTCCTCAGGGTTCAGTTCTTGGTCCCCTCCTCTTCTCCATCTACACCATATCACTGGGACACATCATACAGGCACATGGTTTCCCCTACCACTGCTATGCTGATGACACACAGCTCTTCCTCTCATTTCAACCAGATGATCCCACAGTAGCTGCACGGATCTCAAGCTGTCTGGCGGACATCTCGACATGGATGTCCTGCACCTGCAGCTCAACCTGGCAAAGACTGAGCTTCTCGTCCTCCCTGCCAATCCGTCTCTGCAACACGACTTCACTATCCAGCTAGACTCATCATCAATCACCCCATCAAGGTCGGTCAGAAATCTTGGAGTAACAGTTGATGACCAGCTGACCTTCACAGATCACATTTCAAAGACAGCTCGATCATGCAGGTTTGCACTGCACAACATCAGGAAGATCAGGCCTTTCCTAACTGAGCATGCAACACAACTTCTCGTCCAGGCCCTGGTCATTACTAGGCTTGACTACTGCAATGCTCTTCTGGCTGGACTTCCATCATGTGCAACTAAACCTCTACAAATGATTCAGAACGCTGCAGCTCGTCTTGTCTTCAACGAGCCCAAGAGGGCCCATGTCACTCCTTTGTTCATCTCACTGCACTGGCTACCTCTCTCTGCTCACATCAAGTTCAAGGCACTGACGCTTGCTTACAGATCTATCACAGGCTCAGCTCCTTCCTACTTTCACTCACTCCTACAAGTCTACATCCCTACCAGAAGCCTTCGGTCGGTCAACGAGCGACGTCTCGTGGTCCCATCACAGAGAGCCACAAAATCACTTTCCAGAACATTCTCATTCACAGTTCCATGCTGGTGGAATGATCTCCCCACCGGCATCCGGAATGCAGAATCCATGACAACATTCAAAAAAGAGCTGAAAACTCTTCTCTTCCGTGAGCACTTAACCTCATAACATTTTTTTTATATATATATATATATATTTTCCTGTAAATTCTCGCTTATCGGGCTTATGCTACTCTGAATAATGCCTGAACTTCATATTTTGAGCACTTCTTGCGTTGATCGATTGAGTGAGGACTCAAGACATGATCTGCAATGGAGAAGTAGCTTGTCGCATTTGTGTAATAAATACTATGGTGAACACATTGGAATTATCAAAAATGAACACACAAGGTTTTAGAACATTTCAGCGTGATACCTTTTACCATTTGGTCATAAGGCTACTTTAGACAAATTGAGATGTTTACCGTGTCTGCGCGGTGCGTGACTTGTGCCAGGGCTAGCATCGCTAATCATAGCTTACATTAACTTTTACTAGCAGTGATTTTAAATGGATTTCTCCAAATAGCATGCCAAACTTTACCTGTCGAGTAGAAACTTCGCGACTGAGGCATCAGTGGGAAGCCCAACCTGTGCTTTTAGCGCACGCCAGCGTGTGAAATATTCTCCCAAAAACACTCTGGTCTTGTTTTTTTCTTCAGAGGCCTTTCTCTTCTTGTCATACAATTCGTAGACACTTTTTCTTTTGCGACCCTCAGACATTTTGAAAAAACCCGGTGAGAACGGCGAGCTTCAATGAATGGCTGAAACCGTAGCTCACCACACATATACACCTGAAAGTACGAGCACGTACGACGGCCTTACATAAACATATCACCAGAATGATTGACAATTAGGAGGACTAATAGTCTTGATGATCCACCCAGAAAAAGAAAATCCTCCACTATACCTTTAATACCGCTGTCGGCTGTGTCCCAATTCAAAGGCTGCATCCTTCGAAGGCCGTGAAGGTGTTTTTAAATGGGACGGTCTAGCCTATGGAGGACTGTTCTTTTCGCCTAGTAACTGTGACAGCTGCCAATGATGAGTGACAGGAACGTTTGTACTGTTCTTTTTTAAAGTTATATTAAACTGTCTGAAAACATGTTTCACAAACTGTCTAAAAATGTTCACCATGGTCCATTTATGTATAATAAAGATTAGGGGTGTGTAACAATATATCGCAATACAAAAATGCAACAATATGTATCATGGATAGTGACAATATGTAAAACTGAAAATTACTCTGTGAGAAAAGTTTTAGTGTCAGTACTACATTAAACTATTATATAATGTTGAATATAATGTATAATAATGCAATGGGGGAATATTTGTGGGTCCTGATAATGCCAAATGTCTTATTTTACCTGTAAAAAGTGGCCTACATTATTTCAAATATATCTAGTCAGTGACAGAGTGCAGCATATTAGTCTAAAATAATTCATTATTTTCCACTTCAGAATCATGAATATTTGTATTCTGGTGTCTCTATTGTCCTGTGCATTGGGTTACCAGCACCAAATCCAATTTTATTCATTTACACCCGCAACCAAATTTAGCATTTTAATCAACAGTACATTTTTTGTGCAACCTTTTATCATAATGTCTTGAAGTATCGCAATAATATCGTATCGTGATAAGTATCGAATCATGACATGAGGGTATCGTTACACCCCTATAAATGATATATAATCACATCTCCGTAAGTTTTATTTTTACATTTGTGTCATTAGATATTTGAGTAAGTTAAATATCTTATTAATATCTTATTGTGGGCTAATATCGTAACCCAATACTTATGTTTAAAAGTATTTTCTCTCAAAAAATCCTGTCGTCACTGGTGCACAATGAATTCTGGGGTAGGCAAGGCCATGAAGGATCCATCTGTTGTATCCTTCATTTAAAGGTTGTATCAGTGATTTCAGGCCCCCCAAAAAATGATCACATTCATCTAATCTTTCCTAACGATCCGCTAGCTGCCCGCCCCATGAATGAAGGATGAAGGACGCATTTGGAGGAGCCTTTTAATTGGGACACCCTTCGTCGCGCCGCGGTGACTCACTCGGCCTTCGAAGGATGTGACCTCTGAATTGGGATGCAGCATTTGTGCCTGTTATGTGCTATTCACTTTCACACTGTTGCTAAAGATACGTTACTTTGTACACTCTTTATATCGCAGTCCCGCAAATATGTCAGAAAATGTATTCTTTATATTTGCGTTTTAGACCAAACATATAATGGTGTAATAAATTATAAAAAAAATAAAAAAAAGTACAATTTAAAATTACTGTTTTCTATTGTAATATATTTTAAAATGTAATTTATTCCTGTGATGTAAAGCATCATTATTTTAGTGTCACATGATCCTTCAGAAATCATTCTAATATGCTGATTTGCTGCTCAAGAAACACTTTATAGTTTTAGTAATATTTTAGTTCAAAAGAACAGCATTTATTTAATCTTTTGTAACATTATAAATGTTTTACTGTCACTTTTGATCATTTAAATGGGTCCTTGCTAAATAAAATCAATTTCTTTTTAAAAAATCTGCTTAATTTTTTATTTTATTTTAATGAATTTTTTGTAAACCTTAATAAATTTTTTCAGGGCTCTCAAATAAATAGATAGTTAAAAAGAACAGCACATCATGGACTTATACCTTCAATTCCAAAGCGGTTAAGATCGAGAGCCTGTGCTTTCTTTTAAAATTATTTTTGTAATGTCCTCATATTATTTATTATTATACATGTTTTTTTTTGTGTGGTTTTTTTTTTTTGTATTTTCTATTACCCTGAAATAAAAACAAGAGCAGTTGGGTTCAGCAATTCGTTTAGAAAAAAAAAAATAATAATGAAGTTTTCACAGCATCAATCCTAAGAGAAAGAGAGAGAGAGTCCTCATTTAGGGCAGTGGACCTATTTAGCCTGACGACCATTAAATATGAATTAAAAACCACACAGGCCTTTTTGCCTCTAAAATGTCATTAGGCATCTTTATGGCAAGCAGTTGTTGAATAAGCAGTTTGCAGGACTCCCCGGGGTGGGTGCTGCTGGATGAGGGCCGCCTCTACGAGTGCCACAGGGCCAGATGCATGTAGTACTAACGGAAAGCTCTGGAAAATAAGAAGGGATAATAGCTACTGAAATGGAATTTACATTAAGAGCCCTGACGGAGTGAAACACTTCTGGTTTGGGCCGTTTGTGGCGCTGACGGGGGGCGGGTGGGGGGTGGGGGGCGTTGAGTGGAGCGGAGCTTCACCATTTCCTCAAATGGCTGCTGGGGAAAATGAAAATGAAATTGCTGCATTGGAACAGCAGGTACATTAATGGAAAAGCATTGCACAGCCATCAAATATATCTTTCCAAACAACCGTGTGTGAGTTCAGTACAGAGCAGATTTAAACAATAGGAAGACTGTACATGTGGCCATTATATGTTGCACTTATTGATTATTTACAGTGTGTTCTAATCAGAGAAAATATAATAAAACTGGTTTGTCAAAAAACTAGACATTTTGTCGTGTTGTGCAGCTCTGCCCACAGTGAAATCACATAGCTGTAAGCTTTCAATGTTTTCTTGTCTGTTATTGAATTATGCATGTAATATCATTGCGTATAGGTGTTTTCCTGTATTAAAACATGCCTTATGAAAAAAATATAAGGTAATATCATGTTACTTTGTCAGTGTGATTATTACCAGGGTTGTGCAGAATTGTGCAGGATATGGCCATTTATATGGCATTTCACTTCCTTAATTTTAACCTGAATTTAAATTGAGGAAACAAACAGGATGTAGAATTGCAATTTGAATTTAAGGATGTTGAACTTACAAATTTGCGGCACTCCGATACATGATATGCGGTGGGAAAAAACGAGACAAGATTTTGTGGCCACGAATTAACAGTTCATTCCCACACCTAATTCATTTGTTTCCTCAGTTTAGTCCACAACCACGATTTAACTTAATTAAAATAAGGGAATAAATTGATGAATAAAATGATGTGGCCGCAATTGAACCAAAACAAGGGAATGAATTAATAGTTGTAGGAATACATTCTTAATTCATGGCTAACTGGCCACAATATATATATTTTTTTTACAAAAGACATTTATATAACTGTTATTTTTAACTAGAAGAGCAAAGTATGTCTATTAGAGATTTGTTCTGTTTCATTGTTTCCCCTGACCCAGAGCCATAGAGAGAGAGAGAGTTGCGACACTCTTTGATGTCGCCGCTATGGCTGTCACGTGGTTAATGTAAGCCCCAATAGTTCCAAAACGTACGCTGGCTGTCATGTTCTTCTATGGGACAGACAGCAGCGATTGCATTATTGAACGGTAAATATAAAATAAAACACACACCCAAGTACTTTTTCAGCTGTTATTGCATTATTGCATTTTGTTAATGTCAGTTTTGCATTTTGAGATAAGTTTTAAGCTATATTTTTGGAGGGAAAAGCTTAGTGTTCATGTTCGCATGGGTAGTAGCACTGGCTTTAGCGGCTCTAACTTAACTTTTCCATATCATTCATCTGATGATGGACGTCTCATGATATTTATTTTAGCACAACTGGGCTGTATTAGGCTATTGATTCCCGTGATTTTGCTTATAAATTTTGATTCAGCCATTAGCCTACCTTCGTGATCACGCAAAGAGTTCTGCCGTGGCGGTCCGTTCAGAATTCGCTTAGAAGCTAGCTCACTTCTTCTGATGAAAGTGGCCACCCCCAGGACCATAACGTGAAACATGATCATGTTAAGACTAAGAATATTATTTTAAGATTAAGGCCATACACATTATCAAAACTATAACAGATTAAAAACGAATTTAAGCATGGCTGATACAAATGAAGGTTTTCAAATAAAATATTTTTTATTAAACAATGACAGACAACAAAAATGTGTGCTTGTGTGTGTGAACAAGAAAAACAAAAACCAGGGGCAGGTGATCCATGAAACAGACAGGACTGGTGATGGCCATAACAATCCTAAAGGTCCAGCATTGTTCTCACAAGCCGCTTCACTCAAGACAATAATAACATAATGAAAAGTTAGTATATCCCAAAAAATTTAATTAAATAAAAGTTGCTATAAAGGTGGTAGCGATTCATTACCGAACTCTTAGCTGACGAAGTCGCGCTAGCTAACTAACGTTTTAAGCTATATTTTTGGAGGGAAAAGCTTAGTGTTCATGTTCGCATGGGTAGTAGCACTGGCTTTAGCGGCTCTAACTTAACTTTTCCATATCATTCATCTGATGAATATCATTGAATATCATGTAACTAACGTTAGCTAGCAGGCAGTGCTTGAAAATTGGTTGAAACAACCAACATAAAATATAAATAATTACGCTGTGCATGTACAAATGAAGACCAGTATAAGCATCGCAAAGGGCCTCTGATACAATATAGACAGTTGACAATTCAAAAGAGGTCGATATTTCGGCAACTTAACTCTGGAACAACTCGACGCGCAGCAATGTAAGTGAATGGTGTCCAACGCCCAAATGACAGTGTTTGGAACTATTCCGATCTTCATATCCCGGAAGTAGGCGGTTAAAAGCGCCGCCATTATTTACAGCGGAGGTCTATGGGAGTGTCGCAACTCTCTCTCTCTATGGCTCTGCCCTGACCTAGTTTTCCTGTGTTTGATTAGGCATTTAGTTCACCTTTATTCATTTTGTTTGCTCCAAGTATTTATACTCTTTGTGTTCCTGCAGTCTTTGTCACTTCTACCATTTATGTTATGTCATGTATGATAGATTTACCCCTCTGATCTCCTGAGTTTTGTCATTAAAGTCATTTTGCTTCTTCGTCTTCATGCTACTTACACACGTGACCCCTGACAACGTCAAGACAAACATTGCATGTTGGCTTTGCTTGATAGTTTAAAAAGCCTTCAAGGTTTATAGTCTATAACTATATGGGCCCTATCATACACCTGGTGTAATGCAGCGCCAAGCGCGGCGGCGCAATAGTTTTTTGCTAGTTTCAGCCCGACGCAGTTATCATTTTCACGTCCTGCGCCATGTTGTTTAAATAGCAAATGCATTTGCGCCCATTTGTGCACCTGGTCTGAAAACGAGGTGTGTTCTGGCGCATTGTTGGCGCGTTGCTTTTTTGAGGCAACTGAAATAGACTGCGCCATTGACCGACAAAAACCTGGTCTAAAGTCAGTTATTTTGTAATTTAAAGAGCATGTTAGACAAACACAGGGACGCGCAGGAGACGACAGACATGCCAAATATTAAAAATAAAAGGATTACAATGCAAAATATTAATATTGTGTACTTTAACCTCGCGCACAAGCAGATCCATTTGCCCTCTGGAGACGCGTTCAGTTTTTCCGCTTGAAAATTCGTCATGTAAATGGCAATCCGCCATGGCGCGAGCGCAACTGGCTTTTAAAGGGAATGGGAGATGAGACTCTGGTTGGTTTATTTCTTGTTATGCCCAAAACACACCCATTACTCATTAAGAGAATAGTGACAACCCTTTTAGACCATGCACTGCGCGCCGACCATTTTCCCATCGTTAAAATATCAAAAGTCGATTCAGACACGCCATAAGTGAGCTTGCGCTTTAAACCGTGCGCTTAGATCGTTAAAATAGGGCCCTATAATAGGCTATGTGTTCACTACCTCTCTAGCGACGTGTGTTTATGCTGATCTTTGCAAATCTTCTATTGCATGCCATGATATTTGAGTTGGCCCGTGCATTTTATGTTTCGCGTTTCCGGAATGTGACGTAATGCTCCCTGGTTTTTGTGGTGCATTGTGGGATTTTTCAGGGAGCGAATGTTCCAGTGCACTGGAAGGATTTCGCATTAGAAGGACTGGAAGCGATTGAGACAGCCCTTAAAATGGTCGACTCCCTGATCAGTGCCCTGACTTCTGAACTATAGGGAGCTGATTGAGATGCACTCCTCTTATCATGCCATTTCAACTTCCTGTGTGTATTAGCCAATTCAATTCACATTCAATTCAGTTCTGATATTTAGAAGACAAATGACACATACTTGCATGTCCAAAAAAGCATTACAATCATAGTTAGTATACGTATTCTGCGTTCACCCCATGTCGTAATTACCGCAATTCCGAGAAGACAACAAGTGATGTACTCTGAGCTGTTCTGAGCTGAATTATGCATTATATTACCCTGGTAATCCAGAGTTCTCGCGAGAGCACAAGTAGAATTTGCTCAGCGAGTTACTCTGGTGTCGAGTAATGATGCTCATTAAATATGCCCTTGTATCCGAGCTGCACCA
Organism: Leuciscus idus; assembly: GCA_021554675.1. Lineage (NCBI taxonomy): Eukaryota > Metazoa > Chordata > Actinopteri > Cypriniformes > Leuciscidae > Leuciscus > Leuciscus idus. The sequence continues at coordinate 31,605,513 of CM038635.1, read as the reverse complement.
ATCACATCGGGTTATCTGATATAGGCGGGCCAGAGGCGAGCTAAACAGAAGACGACAGCGCTGTGACGTCGGAGTCATTAGTAAACATTGCAAGATGGCTATGGATGAACACCAGTTGTTTGAAACGGCTTTGGCCGCTACAATGAACGAGTTAGACTTGGCTTTTTATCTAAAACAGGAACAGAAGACGCCGCTCAAATCATTCCTTTGCAAGAAGGAAGTTCTGCTGTTTTGCCGACCGGATACGGTAAGAGTCTAATCTACCAGTTAGCTCCGCTGGTAGTGTATGGGGTTCATTGTTTTGATTGGTCGTAGTGTTATCCAGTTGCGTGCAATGAGATTTTCAAATGCATGCTTGGTGCCGCCCCTTGAGCTGGACGATTTTCATTAGTCGACGCCAGACCATTAATCTTTTAGATTTAGGTCTGGATTTCCAGGCTAGCATTATATGGCAACACTATCAACACCTAAAATGAATCTGCAGCATTCACAGGGTACAAGTAGGAGCTCTCAGAAAACTCATCTAGTTGTAATTACGAGCTCTGCAAGGACGTGAACGTTTTGTTGAAAGTTGAAATCTCGTAATTACGGTATTAACTCTTTGGCATGAACACACCTGTAGATGCCACGTTCGAACGCTCCAAACGCCGCCGCCATCTTGGAACAGTCAAAATTTCAGATGCTGTCGTCACTCAGTAAAAATTCGTTTTCCAAGATGCCACAACATTGCGCAGCCTCCGGTTGTAAAAACTGCTGAGATTTAAATCCTCGAACAAGTGGGATAACCTTTCACAAGTGAAATATTTTTTTTATATGTAGGCTTTTAACTTGGTAACTTTTTAATGTTGTGTTAGCTAATGCCTTCATCTTGTTGAATTGTGTTAGTTTAGCAAAATCATCAGCTGAAGTCTATCGCAGATATTCATACATGTGCAGACGCTTAGTCAACTTGCTCTCAAATGTTCACGGACCAGCTTTGACCGGTCCAGGTCCAATACGGCAGACCGTTCACGTATGAGGCATATATGTATACATATCTATGATTACAATCCCATTGTGCTCTTTTCTAAATTATGGCTAATTTTAGAAAGCTGTATGTGTAAAAAGAGTGTGGCCAGCTTTAATAATTCAGTCTAATTTTAATTTCCTAATTAAGAAGGAAAGCCCCTCCAAGAAAAGCCCCTCCAGAAAAATACAATTAATTAAATTGTCCTTTTTAATCTTGGAAATACCGGGTCCTAGCCTGCCGTTGTCTTTCTCGGCGTCTCTCAAAGTGCACCTGCCTCCGCTGTCAGTACAAAAGAACAATCCTTCACTGCCCTGCTCTTGCTCAGCCGCTCACTCTCTACTGTTTTCAAGTCTGTTCTCTAATTCTCCTCCACTTTGTAGCTGAACCCATCAGTCATGTGCATAAAAGACCCACTGTGCTTCTCAGGACCACTGGATGTGTATTAGAGCAATTTAGTGTAATTTACATTTTGCTGCAGGTCCCATTGTGAAGACCTGTCTAAAACTCACTGGGGTGCGTCAAACTTGCGTTATGCTTTTCTCTTTTTTTGCCACCGTTAATGGGCTGACCTCAGCTTAATGAAAGAATGGTCATCTAATTGCTGAGCGTTTGCCTTAGAAAATTGCATGGCTTTACAGCATAAGTTAAGTTGAATAACTTTGGTTCAAAAAAAAAAAAAAAAAAAAAATTCAATAGGAAATGGCCTCTGTGATCTGATTCTAACCTGTATCCGATTTTGCTCGACATGTATTCAAAAGCACTGTAGACTATATAAAATGGTATAGAAACTATATAAAATCCTGTTAAACTGTATGCTAAACTACTACATTATTAAATCAGTTACTTTATAACTATGGGGAAAATATGTATTTAAGTAGATATGAGTCATACTCAAGTCCCTGCATTTATAAAACATTGCTCTTACATTAAAGTAATCATGTTTACCACTTATTATGAAGGATATCAGTATATTTAATAAGATTTCGACAGATTTAAGTAGTTCCAGTGCATTGGTTTTATAACTAAATATTGTCAGTGACACCAAAATGCTATCCCATAATCATAATCTTGTAATCAGGAAATTTTTGAAATCTCACAGTGTAAATAAAACCTGGTTTATGCATGTGCAATGGGTGAAAGTTACATTTATTTTCATGACTATGTGTAAAAATTCAAAACAATTATAGGTTAATTATTATTATGCGAATGCAAGATCACCTAAAATGGCACTAAAACCACCAAACTAAAGAGTTTTACTAAAACACATTGAAGATGATCTACACCACTGTTGAGTTCAGTATAGTACACCAAGTTTAATTTGTGTGGCACTGCTCCTTTTAGCCAAAAAAACGGCCTTTGGTTTCTAAGGAGGCCTTTGTATCTCCTCCATCGCCTAGCAACTATCACCAAGGCCAGCGCTTCATTGTTGCTGAGGCAAATCGCTGCATGCACTGTATTGTCTGTCTACAGATTCATCTGTACGCTTTCATTACTCGCTATTTCACTAAAATGCACTTGATGTTCAGGTATGTCAGAAACATATGCATGCATAAATAATGATAAAAAAAAAAAATAGTTCAGCTCAAATGCACAGATGTGGATCTTTAAAGAACACGCTAGCGTATAGGACAGATGAACTTATATACACTGGTAACAGAGGGCGGGACTTTTACGCTGAAAAGATTGTCAAGTAAAATTTCATTGACGTCATTTTTACACAATATCCTTGAATAGCACCTGTGTGCAGGGGGGGGGGGGGGGGGTTGTCCGTCTGTCAGCTTTGAGTAAAAAACATAACCCATGTCTGCAAAACCTAGCCATTAGTATATCCACCGCTGACCAGAGACGCAGAGCTTTCCTTGCGCCCGGGGCCCTTCGCGTTTGAAGAGAGGAGACTCCTCAGGAACCTCAGATTCTGGACCATTGGTCCTACAGTCTTTCCAAAACAAACCTGTAGTTTTGTTCCCCAATTTTCAGCTAAAGCACCTTGGAGTTTGTATCAGTACTCCATTCATCTGGCCTCTGTTTTATTTTCAAGTGCCGGCGAGACTCCAATTATCAGCGGGAGGCTTATTTTTCTGCTTCTTCTTTTTTCTTTTCCTATTTTTCTTTTTTTTTTATCACAGGCAAGCCCTTTCGTCTATAAACTGATTCTTTTGAGAGACACACAATGGCTGTTCATGGTGAGTACCAAGTGTTTTATTTGATGTCATGTTGTTGTGATGTGAGAATGGTGACTTGCAGAATGTACGCTTTGTTTGAGAAACATTTTTACATTTTAATTCATCCGGTTTTGATGCTTCCTTTTAGGTCACCAGCTATTAAGGACATGTGTATTTCTGAACATACGGACCAACTTAAGGTGGAGTTTTCCACAGTCTATCACTTATTTTAATATCAAGCTAATATCATCCGTCAGGAATTGACATGAATGTCCTTATGCATCATTCTGGTAAGTTTTGATCAATTTGGAGAAAAATGACCACACTGTTAGAAGAAAATGTTCTATAGTATAGAACCTTAAAGGCTTCTGTCAGGCGGTTCATGGGATAATTTTATGGATTTAGTTTTGATTAATAAGTTTTGTTTTAAATCATTTAAAATTGTAATTACATTTTATGAATTAAACATACTTGATCACTTTCAAAAAATGAAATAACCTGTTAAACATTAAAGTATTTTGCAATCATTTAATCCATTTAGAACCTTTTTGGCATAAGGTGTTCTTTCAGATTGAGTCAAGAACCCTAGGGTTCTATATAGAACCCATTGAACATTTCTTTCTAAGGATGCAACTACAATTTGAGACACTGAACATCACATTTTACTTGTAATGTTTTAAAAAAAAACTAATTTGCTTTATTCAGCCTTGTCATATGACTCTGGCAATTGGCATTTGACATTGAATTTCAAAGAAGAGATGCTGATACAAAATGTGCTTTATGAAGGCTGACATGCGGGCGTGAAAAGCGGTCGTGTAGTTCATTTATCTCGCTGTACAAGGAGAAGGTCAGCGCGGACTAACAGTGTGTCCCTCACGCCTGTGTGACCTTCTGACGAAATATTGCATGGTACTGGTGATGTGAGCTGACAGTGGCCAAATTATTGCTTCATAACGAGTTAAAGGGATAGTTCACCCAAACAATTTTGAACAAAAGAAGATATTTTGAACTAGACAGTTGACAGCACTCACTGACTTCCATAGTATTTTTTTTCCTACTATGGAAGTCAATGGCTACCGTCAACTATCTGGTTACCAACATTCTTTAAAATATCTTCTTTTGTTTTCAACAGAAGTAATGACACAATTGTAATTTTTTGGGTAAACTATCCCTTTAAAATCCTGACAGATGTATAAAAAAAACATTGATTTGTCCTGAGATGGGGATAGTGACTGCAGGCCAAGTCTTACAATGACGGGAAAAAAGGTGCAAATAAAATCACGACTGGAGAGTTTGAACAAGAATCATGTTTTGGAAGCTCTGATATCTCTAATGCACTCATGCATGCCTCTTTTTGTTGATATTATTTAATGCTTTTTTTTTTGGGGGGAGATTGAACCAGCTTCTAATGTGGTTCGTCGTCTGAGATGTTTTGATGAAGTCTATTGCAGTGTGGAAGACTAGTGATTTTGTTGTTTTTATCTAAGAAGACAACAAGTCATAGTCTACCTCACGGCTCTACGATGAATGTCTTCAATGCACACAGAAAATAACCAGAGTTTATTTATTTACACTGCCCTCTGCTGCCAAACCAAATGACTGACATGAAATGAGCTTATTCATTTGGAAATAAATTCAGTGTGTGGTTATTCAGTTGTCTGTGAATGTGCATTAGGTTTTATGCAGGATAGGTGAATTAGTGTTTCTGTCATTTTATTGTCTTACTTTCGAGGGATCTGTTTCCTGCCATCAAATATTGTTCTGTGGTAAAATCAAGAAAAAAAACTAGTTAGAGAGAATGGCAAACCTGGGCTTCTCTGAAATGTTTTTATAACCTTATTGTATTGTTCTCATTCTTTGTCATGTCTTGGCATTGGATGTGAATGTGAGATTCAACTAGATAAATGAAAGTGACAAGAAATTTGTAAGAATGCTGTAAATATATAAAAAATTGTACCTGCAAATAGGCTAAATAGCAACATTTCTACTTTAAAACTAATTGTTACAAAATAAAATTGTAAAAAAAAATATTTTTTTTTTCTTTAAAAATTAAATGTATGACGTGGTCACTCATCCAAAAACACTTGTCCTCAATGCATAAAATCAATATTAAATATAGATGAAAAAACATAAATTAATTCAAAAAAGACATATGCACATTGTTACTATAAGAAAAGACAATTTTTCCTATTATGGTTATAAGGCTTGCTTTTTTTAAAGATATTTATAAACACATTTAAAATATCAGGAAAATGAAACCCAATCTTCATCCTTATGGTTTCGGTCTTTAATCTGCTGCAACACAACACCACATTTTTATCTGAAAACAATTTGAAATATTTTCTCTCACAACCTTGATTTGTCAACTTGAACATGTCGGGAAAATGTTTGGATTTTTACATGATTTTCCTCATTTTAGGGAAGCCCTAAAAACAAAATGGCTTCTTCATTTAATACATGTGGGAAAAAAACACACAGTTTGTGAGAAAATGGAAGGAGGAGATACAAAGCATAGTGACTTTTAAATCCCTTTTATTATTTTAAATATACATAAAGAGAGCAAAATGGAAGAAAAACTAAGCAATGGTGATTCTGTGGGTTTACTGGGGCGGCAGGATGGCTTTGGTCTTCTCAGCCACAAACTTGAGGACGTCCTCAACGTGGGTCTGGACCATGCCGGCCAGCGGGGCGACCTGAGCCTGGACGGAGGCGGCCAGAGGCTTGATGTGGTCTTCAATGTTGCTGGAGAGGGGCTTCAGCTGCTCCTGGAGCTTCTCAACCATGGGCTGGAACTGGGCTCTGCTCTGCTCGAGGTAAGCACTGCAACACAAACCAAAGAGAATTCATTAATAACAAAGTTCAATTGGATCGTAATTCTGTTGATCATTTAAATCCACAGTTGAGATTATGATGATGGACTTACGTAGCCTTGCTGGCCAGCTCAGGGCCCTCAACGTTCTTCAGATTGTCCACGAGGTCCTGGAAATACTTGGCGATCGTGTCCAGCTCAGCAGGAACGTCTCTCTTGACCAGAGATACTGACTCAGAGCCTGGAACATCAACAGAGATGGTTGATCAATACACTCTTACATACTGAATGGCATTACTCTCAAGTGCTCAAGCTAAATCAGGTGAAAGGAGGCTTTTACTGTATGTTTCTACATGCAGGACACTTTGTTAAGTACTTTAGAGAGTAAAGATAAAATATCCATCATATAGTTTGTCTATTTAAGCCCTAGACTAACTGAGTTGCCATATTGCATACACAAAATACAACATATCTTGAGAGCATCACAAGTTATAACATGATTTAAAGTCTCACCAATGGCCAGAGCAACAACAAGGACGGCGATGAGGGAGAACTTCATGGTTGCAGGTTTGGTGAGAGTCGCCTGAACATACAGAGATAATGATTCATTTCAGTTTCTAGTCAGACTTCTCCTCTTAAATTTCCATTAAGTATCAACAGCAGAGCTCGACATGACCAGTATAACGTAGATGCAATCTTACCTTATACATCCAGGGGTTCTTAGACCAGATGGTGTTGTTCTCCAATGAGCCGTGGGTTTTTATAGTCCCAGGACAAGTTCAAAGGGTGACCAGTGCTGATGAAATCATCTACATACACTGAACCTTTAGGCTTTACCTGACACTGAAGTGATCAAATCAAAGTTCAACAGTAATCTGTGTTTGTGCTTAATTAGTGCATTTTTGTGGAGTTTCAGTCGTCTGATAACGTGATCAGTGCAGCGCTTCTACGTGCAGAAATAGTTCAGGGCTTATTTATAGACTGAAATAAAGTAATCAATGTTTTTGTCTGTGCAAGCACTGAAAATACTGTTTTGGAATTTGATTTAAATAAATGTATACCCCAACTCGCTTGTGTAGTGATTTCAGTGACAGTGGGAGGATGTGAAAGACTGTTATATTTAGTTTTTTGTATGAACTACCGGTATATATGTTCATCAGCTTTGACTTAAATGTACATCTGGGTTTTAAATTAATTTTATTGTGAAACTGTCTCATTACTGTTTTGAGTTTGATCTTGCATGTTTAAAATATTTGAATGCAGTAAAATTAGGATGAAAGCAGACCTTAGTGACACCGGCAAACCTTTAATTATTTCCATGAAATGTTGTTTCTTTCAATCTTTGTCATTTTACATTGGAATATAAGAACAAAAGATTAGAGAAGCTAACTTAAAATGGCAAAAATCTAAATAACATTTGTTTTCTATAAAATTATTTGCAATAGGCTTATTGTATTAGAATTGGAAAGCATGTAATTGCCTTTTCTGTTTTTTTTTATTTTTATATATTAGCCTATAAGCTAAAAAAAGAAATGCTTTTTGATTTTACAAAATGATTTGACAATGCTCTAAAATATAAACTGCAAAAAACCTGTTCTTAATCATAATTTAGAGTCAGGAACACACCCATTCTTACAATGGTGTTCTGAGGGATGTTGCTATGCAGTTGCTATGGGGTTCTGAATCCAGCTGCATAAGCAAGGCCATTATGTTAAGACTGTTATTATGTTAAAGTGTAAGTTCACCCAAAAATGAAAATTCTGTCATTAATTACTCACCCTTATGTCATGCCAAACCAGGGCTTTCGTTCATCTTCGGAACACAAATGAAGATCTTTTTGATGAAATCAGAGAGATTTCTGTCCCTCCATTGAAAGTTCATAAAGAGATTGGGAGAAAAAAAAATCCATGTGAATTGAGAGGTTTAGTCCCAATTTTCTAAAGATAGAATTTTCATTTTTGGGTGAACTATCACTTTAAGAACTAGTATGACCAATAGCAGTTAGTTGGGGTGAGCCTTCTTACTTTTTGGTATTAAATTAGACCAATATACTTTTAATATAACTGGCTTTAAAAAGTTATGAACAGTCTTAAAGAAAAAAATAATATGATGACTAGTCGCGGTTTATGCAACTGGCCCCTGGATGATGGTTTATACTGGACAAATCAAAAGAACCCACCAAAAGTCCTTATGGTCCACCATTGTAATAAAGGCTTTATGTTTTTTATAACAGCTTTATCATCCAACAGGCCAAAAAGTGTTCAATTTGATGTGAGACATTTGAATAACCCGCCAGCACACAGATGTCACTTTTTTATTGTTTTTATTATTTCAAACATGCCAGCATACATGAAGAGACCATTCCCTGCATTTTAGGGAAGCCCTGAAAACAAAATGGCTTCTTCATTTAATACATGCGAGATGTAAATGTACATGTAAAGAGACCAAAATGGAAGAAAAACTAAGCAATGGTGATTCTGTGGGTTTACTGGGGCGGCAGGATGGCTTTGGTCTTCTCAGCCACAAACTTGAGGACGTCTTCAACGTGGGTCTGGACCATGCCGGCCAGCGGGGCGACCTGAGCCTGGACGGAGGCGGCCAGAGGCTTGATGTGGTCTTCAATGTTGCTGGAGAGGGGCTTCAGCTGCTCCTGGAGCTTCTCAACCATGGGCTGGAACTGGGCTCTGCTCTGCTCGAGGTAAGCACTGCAACACAAACCAAAGAGAATTCATTAATAACAAAGTTCAACTGGATCGTAATTCTGTTGATCATTTAAATCCACAGTTGAGATTATGATGATGGACTTACGTAGCCTTGCTGGCCAGCTCAGGGCCCTCAACGTTCTTCAGATTGTCCACGAGGTCCTGGAAATACTTGGCGATCGTGTCCAGCTCAGCAGAAACGTCTCTCTTGACCAGAGATACTGACTCAGAGCCTGGAACATCAACAGAGATGGTTGATCAATACACTCTTACATACTGAATGGCATTACTCTCAAGTGCTCAAGCTAAATCAGGTGAAAGGAGGCTTTTACTGTATGTTTCTACAGGACACTTTGTTAAGTACTTTAGAGAGTAAAGATAAAATATCCATCATATAGTTTGTCTATTTAAGCCCTAGACTAACTGAGTTGCCATATTGCATACACAAAATACAACATATCTTGAGAGCATCACAAGTTATAACATGATTTAAAGTCTCACCAATGGCCAGAGCAACAACAAGGACGGCGATGAGGGAGAATTTCATGGTTGCAGGTTTGGTGAGAGTCGCCTGAACATACAGAGATAATGATTCATTTCAGTTTCTAGTCAGACTTCTCCTCTTAAATTTCAACAGAAGTTAAGTATCAACAGCAGAGCTCGACATGACCAGTATAACGTAGATGCAATCTTACCTTACGTCCAGGGGTTCTTAGACCAGATGGTGTTGTTCTCCAATGAGCCGTGGGTTTTTATAGTCCCAGGACAAGTTCAAAGGCTGACCAATGCTGATGAAATCATCTACATACACTGAACCTTTAGGCTTTACCTGACACTGAAGTGATCAAATCAAAGTTCAACAGTAATCTCTTTTACTCTTTGTGCTCAAATGATGCATTTTTGTGGAGTTTCAAATCACATAATCACTTTTACATGAGAGTATGTCTATTTATATCACTGTCAGTATGGATTGTCACTCTTTTTTAGTCTAATGCCCCAAACCCATGTGAATGAGTGTTACCTGGTGTCTTGAGATTTTATCCTAAAACCTTCTGAGCTAGTATTTTCCTCTTATGCTTTGACTTACACGTCAACACAGACCAGCTCAGCTGTTATTCTATCACAAACTGATTGGGTTTATCTAAGACTGTGGAGTGGGGAATATATCTACGGTCAGGTATTCTTGGTTATCTTGTCCCCCTTTGTCATATAAAGTGACTATTGGTGTCCAACGTTAGAAACAAGGGCTGAACTTTACACTTGAAGAGCAGATAATTTTGAAGTGGGCATTGTTTGAACTAGATTTATAGTAATTTAATTTAATTTAATTTATAGTATAATAATTTAATTTATAGACTTAATACATTACCAGTTCGTTGTCATCAGGATTGTTTAAAATGTGTTAAAAATGAGGATCATAAACAATGTAATTAAATGAATGTTTTTATAATTTTGGCTAAAAGTGACACTAAATGAAGAAGACACCAAAACGTCAAGTTTTTTTTCTTTTTTCTGTACAAAGTATGTTAATTATTTATGCACTTTATTTTTATGTTTTAATAAAACGTTTAATTCCTGACCTATTTTTTTATTCTTATTGTTATTTATATTGGGTTGTATAGGCCTGGCTTTACAGACAGAGTTTAGATTAAGCCAGGATTAGGCCTTTGTTAAATTAGGACATTTAAGTAGTGCCTTAGCTAGGACATTAAAAATGTGCCTTAGAAAAAAACATTAACGTTGTGCGTATTTTAAGATATGTATGGAAGCTTGTTTCCGCCACTGAATAATAAATAGGCCTACATAATAATAAGTGCGACTTTTTATCTCACAACAATTCTGACTTTTTTTTCTCAGAATTGCGAGATATGAAGTCAGAATTGTGGGAAATAAAGTCGCAATTCTTAGAAATAAAGTCGCAATTGTGAGATATAAAGTCAGAATTGCATGATATAAAGTCGCAATTGCGTGTTATAAAGTCAGAATTGTGAGATATAAACTATTCTGAGCTGAGGTAAAAAAAAAAAAAAAAGGCCGTCTTTTTTTCCCTTTGGACTTTATATCTCACAATTGTGAGTTTATATCTCACAATTCTGAGAAAAGATGTCAGAATTGCGAGATATAAACTCGGGATTTTACGCAATTATGTGTTATAAAGTCAGAATTGCGTGATTAAGTCGCAATTGCGAGAAAACAAGTCAGAATTCTGACTTTATAAGACGCAATTGCGACTTTATTTCACGCAATTCTGACTTTATATCTCGCAATTGCGACTTTATATCTCGCAATTCTGACTTTATAACACGCAATTCTGAGAAAAAAAGTCGCAATTATCTTTTAAAATGTTTTATTCTGTGGCGGAAACAAGCTTCCATAGACATGTCAGTGCACTTTCAGGTGTATCTACACCTCAAGCATTTTAGTCTTAGGAGGTACGACGTCCTCCAAAACAACAGATGGCGAAGTAGTCAAACAGCATGTGACGCAAAGACAACGAAGAAGACGTGTGTGTCGCAGTGAGTATTCTGCGCATGCTCGCAGTCGCGCTCTTGCTCACTCACACACAGCAGGCATCATGGCGGACGTGCTGGATCTTCATGAAGCGGGGGGTGAAGACTTTCCTATGGATGAGGATGGTGATGGTACAGTGGTTATTTATATTCGAACAGTCCATACACATTTTTATTTTTTTTAAATGATAAAAAAATTACTTGTGTATTAGTGCTGAATGTGTGTATTACCCGTGTTTACGTCCGACGGGCCTAGTCAGATTAGCACGCGTGCTAATAGTTGGCTAATTCAAACGAATCGCGCGCTGTACTGATTCTACTTAACTTTGTTGCCTTGCTTTTTAATTTTTATACGTTTTACTTGTTTTAATGTTTATCGTTGAAGTATATTATATTGTATGGTCGTTAAGAAATCAAGCTCAGATGTAAAGATTCATCACAGCGTTTGTGATGTTAGTATGCATGGCAATCTTTTATTAGTTTATATTATTTCGTTTATATAAATGTTAGTAATCTTCAAAAATGTCCACGCCGTTGTTATTTTTGAATACATTGTAAGAGTCATTCTTTTTCCTTTTGTTCACCTTACAGAGAGCATTCACAAGTTAAAAGAGAAAGCCAAGAAGAGGAAGGGTCGTGGGTTTGGATCAGGTAAGTCTCCTCATCTCTAACCCTGTGTGTTTACGTCTTTATTTATTTATTTATTAGGATCCCCATTAGCTGATGCAACAAAATGCGTCCGCTACTCTTCCTGGGGTCCACAGAAAACCCTTAACACGAATAAAAAAACGCACTACATAATCAATACACAGATTAACATATTACAAAACATACACAACCAATGTACAATCATACACTGAAACAACAAATTCTCATGAAATACAAATATACATATATATACATACACACATATGATATACACACACATACATACACACATACGATCTTCTCTATCTACTAATATAAGCTAACATAAAAAAATTCCTTTTTGTTTTTTAAAACCAATATTATTTTGAGTTTTAACAATATATAATAATATAACAATAATTAATCGTGCTAATGATGTTTGGTGCTTTGTTTCACAGAGGAAGGAGCGAGATCCCGAGTCCGAGAGGACTATGACACAGTAGAACAGGATGGAGATGAGCCTGGCCCACAGAGATGTAAGTGGATCTCACAGAACTGTAAATTACATGCAAGTGTATTTTCGCAAATCACAGAATATTAGATGTTAATGTTGCATATCTGACAACTCTATGCTTGTAAATTCTTCTTTCAACATAATGGACTATATAAAAAAATGCATTTGAATTTCTATCATGAGGTTGTATATGTCAAGGAAAAGCTGGTTTAACTGCAGTTAACAATGTTTGGTGCTTATTTTGGTTGCATCTGGAAGAAAGAACTTTTATCGCTTGTAGATTTTGAACCATTTTGATCGTGTTTTGATGTCACTTTAGCTGTTGAAGGATGGATTCTGTTTGTGACTGGTGTACATGAGGAGGCGACGGAAGAGGACGTCCACGACAAGTTTGCAGAGTTTGGAGAAATCAAGAACTTGCATCTCAATTTGGACAGAAGAACTGGTTACCTTAAGGTTAGTTTGGGATTTTTTTTAAATTATGTTTTTCACTTTATTTGTAACTTTATGAATGACTGCATAAAGTCGACATGAAATCAAAATTGACCCTATTTACTTTGTTAGCGCATATTACTAGTCTTGTGGTGAACAATTAATCCGTGCAAGCAGTGTTGTTTTTGGCAGCCCTTTTAGTTTTAGTCTTAATCTTAGTCTTTTGGACGAAAATGCTTTTTAGTTTTAGTCACATTTTAGTCACTTATAAACTTGATAGTTTTAGTCAAGTTTTAGTCGACGAAAACGCAAAAAGGTTTTAGTCAAGTTTTAGTCAATTTTAGTAAAAAAAAAAAAAAGTAACTTAGTCTTTAAAAAATTTATTTAGGTTAAAAAGTATTGGACATGGGCTTAGGTTTGACAGGTTGTAGCAAGTGTTGCAATTCATAACATTTTTTTTTTTTTAAATAACCCCTTAATGATGACTTCTTGTGAATATTGTGGAAACTAATTGATACATTTAGATAAATATATTTCATACCTTATAGCATATTATAATACAATTATTAGGCCTATATATTTATAGAATAGCAAAGTAGGCCTAATATACAAGACTGAACCACATAGATGTGAAATATAAAGGCTATCATGATCATTTTGCCAACAATGAACCATGGATTTGTTTAGTTTATAATACGTTTTATTTTTAACTTAAACAAATACAACATATAACATTCAAAACTCACCGGCTTAGACTGCATTTGAAGAAAAATAAACACAACAGTTTTCTGTAGCCTTGTGTGTGAACTTATTCAATAGAATTATTAGATTATCTCCTGATGCGTGCTGCTTAATATCACACACTCCGCCGTGACAAACAGAAAAAACGCGACGGCATATGGTACAATTGGCCTTGTATTCATTGTCCCTCACGCATTCCAGCCACGGGTAGTCATTTTACCATTCAATTTTACATTTCTGTGCTCTTTTCTTTCTCGCCGGGGGCCGGCTGCTCGGAGCGAGGTAGTCATTTTTACATTTCCCGCTGTTGTCACTTGTCGTCATCGTTGCTACGATACGTGACTCACAATGCGAAACGACCAATTAAAAGGGCATTCTCTGATGATCCAAGATGTTAAAAACGCTACGCTGATCATAGACAAACAGGGGGAGAAATTAGTATCTACCGCACCGTCGGGTTTTTTTTTCTCGGTTGGCAACCCTAATTGAACGTCAAACTTATAATCATTTTCGTTCCGTCTCGTCTCGTCAAAGAAAACTCGAAAACGTCTCGTCATATTTTAGTCACCTTAGAGCCATTTTTAGCTAGTCATCGTCGCGTTATCGTCATAAAAAAAGGTGCGTCAACGAAATAATTTCGTTATCGTCATCGTTGACGAAAACAACACTGCGTGCAAGTTAATACACAGAAAAAAATTGTTTGCCGTGGTAATCTTTAATCAAAGTCTGAAAAGTTATTTCCGGTCTGAAATGGCGTTCCTTTTCTGATGACGTAGGCTTGACAGCTTGGGTTGAAAAACGCTTAACCACTCCCCTCAAACTAGGGATGTCCCGATCCGATCCACGGCATCGGTATCGTGCCGATACTGGCCCAAAACGCTAGATCGGATATCGGAGGGGAGAAAAAAATTTATCCGATACCCATTAGGGGTGGAACGGTACGTATTCGTACTGAACGTACGTTCGGTGCATGGATTTACACAGAGAATACATGGTATAAAAATAAATAAAACTCGCGTGCACATTTATTAATGTAATACGGAACTAACGATACTGTTAGATACGCGCATATGCGGGTTCTTTAGGGACACCTAATCTGTAGCTCCGCCTTAGCTCTGAACGCGCGTCTATTTCGCTTCAAACGCTCACTTTAGCATTATACGCGCGCGGCACGTCCTATGCGCTTTGGACGCGCGAATGGATTCAAACTGTTCAAGCATCGAACTAGACGCGAATTTGACGCTCTATTCGCGTTTGGTGTGAACGCAGCAAAATGAACAGGCTGCGATGTCAAGATTGCAATGCTGGAATGTGTGTGTCAGAGAGAGAGAGGCGCGGGCGCGATCGAACAGTGGAAACATAAAAACATACTCCGTCATTTTCATACAGGACATCATTAAACTGCAAAAAGTGTTTAGCCTACTTATATTTGTGTAAAACACAACATTGTGCTTTTGTCAAACTGTAAACTCTTGTCAAACTGTAACTGTCACCCAACCAAAATCACACACACACACACACGCTGTTTAAAAGCAAAAATGATCTAATCTTTTGGACATTCATCATATTGCATTGGTTTTCATTTCTTGTCCTAAAACAGAGCACTAATCTGTTTATTTTGAAGTTACACATTCTACATTGAATAAAAAAGAAAAGAAAATGTGTTTTTAAAAGTAGTATTATTTTATACAGAAATAAATTATTTATAATTCAGATGAGAATAAAGTTAAAGTTAATTAAAATTTTAAGGACACAAATATATTGATCTGAAATATAGCAAATTTTAAATTCATTCAGGGTACCAAACATATCTCAAGGTCTTTTGACTAAAGGGTGGCAGTCTTTCATTATCAGCTGCTCTTGTGGACTATATACTGGAGAAGTATTTGTTCTCCATTTGAGTGAGATGTTCTTATGTGGCTAATTGAGCAAAGTGCTTCCATATATTTTATTATTAGTAGTATTAGTTCAAGAATAAAATACAAATATCGGATTGATATCGGTATCGGCAAATAGCCAAAGCTGCGGCATCGGTATCGTATTGGAAGTGAAATGGTGGTATCGGGACATCCCTACCTCAAACCGTTAGTCTGCTATGAGCAGAGATGGAGAGGAGGAGCACTAAAGGAAAACTCTGCCCTCTGTTCAATATTCCGTTTCACTTGGAAATACGTCACAAGTAATTTGCAACTTCCGGTTCACACGGACTTTAAGTGTGTTTGTATGTGTATGAATGAAACTGAGAGAGATAATATCTAAATAGATATATAAAATGTATATAATATAAAGTTGACAGGTACAGGCTTTTGTGGTGAAGTCAGTTTTGGTTTTATTGGCTCAGGAAGGCTTTTCTCTCTGTATTTGCTCTGAAATAGTTTTCTTTTTTACCTCAATTAGAGGAATTGATGAACAAGAGGGATTCACCCGAGTGTTTTTGATTTCGTCCACCAGATGGCAGTGTTTTAAACAGAACACACAATCTTGATTATTTTTGTCTCAAATTGATGACCATATTTTGACACTGTTTAATATGATCTTGCTGCTTTCTTTTGCTTAAAGGAATAGTTCACCCGAAAATGAAAATTCTGTCATTATTACTCACCCTCATGTCGTTCCAAACCCGTAAGACTTTTGTTCATCTTCGGAACACAAATGAAGATCTTTTTAAAGAAATCTGAGCACTTTCTGTCCCTCCATTGACAGCTACGCAACTGACACTTTGACACTTCAGAAAGTTCATAAAGAGATCGTAAAACTAATCCATATGAATTGAGGGGTTTAGTCAAAATTTTCTGAAGAGAAAATCGGTTGCCTTACATGTCGTTCAGACGTCCTCTTGGGCGGTCCTTGGCCAATGAAAGCAGCGATGGAGTCTAGACCTTCTGCCATCAGTCTGAAGGTCTGGCTACTACTTTACATGATGTGACTAGCGATGTGCATCTTTAATAGTTTGTCTGCTCAAGGACTTGATATACAAAAGTGAATTCCATTTGCACAGTTTTAACTTGCACATGTGAAACAGTTCTTTGGTCACTCAATGCATCAGCTATCAGTCATCTAATATGGTGTATTATGTTAAAAATAATTACACTTTTAAAACAAATTTCATCTGTGGTGTCCTGGTCCTTTCAGTTGTGCTCAGTGTAGCTGTTTGTGATCACAACATGCTCAATATGCAGTTTTATTTTGTGTGATTTTGACCCTGTTGTATTTAATTTGTTTTCATAAATGTATTAAATGTATATCTGTCTGCAACTGAGAAACCCATATTGGTGGATCCTCACATTTGGCCCTGTTTTTTTGCTTGAAGATTTTTCCCAGGTCAAGCTGACACATGTTAATGCACAAAATGTTTAGTTTAGCCTGTTTCAAGACAAATAATGTGAAAGACAGTTGTGGAACCAGGCAACCAATGAAGAATCTTCCCTTTGAGGGCTTCATGTTGTTTAAAAAATTATCTTGGCAAATAATGAGGCTTGTTTTTTTTCTTTATAGGGCTATGCACTGGTGGAGTACGAGACTTACAAAGAAGCCCAGGCTGCGATGGAAGGGCTGAATGGACAAGATCTTATGGGGCAACCAATCAGCGTTGACTGGGGCTTTGTAAGGGGACCCCCTAAGAGCAAGAGGAGGTGAGTCGGTATCTTATGCTGTTAAACTGGATTTATATACTCTGACCGTTTCACTCGCTCACACAATCTTAATTTGTAGTGGAGTTTGTCTTCTATAGCATTTAATGATACAGGTTGACGTATAACATGACTAATGGACCAATGTGTTTTCCTCTAGGGGTGGAAGGCGACGCAGCAGGAGCCCTGACAGACGGAGACGTTGATTTTTCCCATATTTAACGCCATTGTCTGTTTTCCAGCCGTTGTGGCATTATACTTTTCAAGACAGATTGGAGTGTTTGTATTTCTTTAAATAAGGATTTTAGTGTTGTTTTTGAAGGAGGTGGTTTTTGTCTTAACTGTTAGTTATTCGGCAACTGTCTGTAGGTCTTTTGTTGAAGAATGACAGACGTTACTGAAGCATACATGTTAAAGCTGTTGGTATTTCCATAGCTTTTTTTGTTTTTGTAAAAAGTGGCTGTACACTTTAAAATGTATGTAGATTGACATGTCATTTCCTCTTTGAAACGTGTTATGAGTTGTGATTTGTATACTTCCAATAAATTAATTTGGATTAATCTTTGTTTCCTGCTTTGTTCGACACCATTTGGGTTTTAACAATTACAGTTTTTACTTAGAATTTACACTTTTACACAAATAAATGCATTACTAAAATAGTATAAATTCAAAAAGCTAACTGGCATTATATTATGCCAAATTTTATGTGTAAATTTATGTCCTTGAGTTGCTTTTGAGGTTTTTTTTAACCCTACTGATACGTTCAAATTTGGTAATGTCTTTAATGTGGGTCAAATTGCTCAATTGAAATTACAATTTATTAAAAATATTGTTTTCATTTTTTCCCTCTCACTGTACTTTGACCTTTTTTTATTTTTATTAAATAGACCAAAATAATACTTTTATTGTAATATTTGTATTGTTAGTCACACATTTTAAAAACGTTAGATACATTTTTACCTAGTTTTGAATAAATTTATTTTAAATAAAGGCAGTTATGTCAGAATTCGCATTTAACCAGCAGAGCGATGTCATATCTCTGTTAGGAAATGTTTTTAACCACTTGCAGTTTTCCACAGAAATGATAGGCGTTTAACCTATGACTTCTGAGGTTATTCTAGATGAACATGTGGGATTGACCAGACAACATGCTGATGACATTTTTCCAGCATCAGCAAATTACGTCATGACGTTACTCCGACTTTGTCACAGGTCCGATTTACTTTAATAGGCTCCTCGAACCGATGCCCATCATGTACTATGTGGTTGACCAACCAGCGTGGAATACTGAGCTCCCACTCTCTTTTCACATTTGCCCTTTTCTGCCCACAGGCGGAGCTTAATAGGAAATTCCAATCGCTATTGGCTCACGTCTGTGTCCGTCAAATTCAACTCTCTCTCTGATTGGCCCAAGCGGTCAGTTGAGTTTCCTTAGATGGGCGGATTTGTAGCGCCTTGGTTGACATTGTTGTTGTTGTGGGAGTAAGAATGTACTTAGTCGTCAAGTCTTTTTAAGACAACAAGCAAGAGGTATTTTTGACATTTACACAAAGCTGAACAACACATTACCTCCTGAGGAACGGGTTTTCTGCGATCGAAAAGCCCAGACTGGGAGGAAATGAGAGAGAAATTCCGCGAGGCCGCTCATGGTAAGCGCGCAACTGCATTAGCTTTAGCTCCGCGAGCCTAAAAAACCCTCACGAGCGTTTTGTAACGGAACCGGGTCATTTTCCCTCAGCGTTTGAGTGTTGTTGTTGAAAGGAAAGTGTCCGTTATTTCCGCCATATCCGTAGTTTGTCATCAAAATAGATGTTTTCTGTGGAAAAACTGTGTGAAAGTAGTAACGTTAGAGTGTTAATATTAAGGGAAAGTTGGCCGTTAGGTCATGTTTTAGGCTGGACACTCTGAGCGAACGGGTGACCCTTCTTTAACTGCTGAAACTAGATTAACTAACAGCCACAAACTCTAAAAGTTCAGCACAAGTCTTATTAAGTGCTTTTAATTGTGTATAACAAGACTTGTTCCTCAGTTTCTGGGCTAACGCAATTCTGTGCCTCAGCAACTTTGAGAGACACTCACTGTCCGCTAGCCGAGCAGCTAACTAACGTTAACCGGCCAAGCGATGACAGTCTGAAAGGAGGACAAATTGTGTAGTTTTAAAGTTTTATATTAGTAAGAACTGAAAATGTGTTCCAGATTAGTGAAGACGACTATTATCTGGCAGCCAATGACTGTGGCCATTCCTTTCATCCCAGTGACCCTTCATGCTTCACTGGGATTTGGTTGTCATGTAACTTAGGCTATGTGTGTTATATACTAACCTGTGCATAATATTTGATTGGCATTTTGTTTCATAGCTTATTTAATAGTACAATGTGTGTCCAATTCTGGTTCGTAGTGTATATTATACAGGGTGTTATATGCTGACCTGATCTGCATCCTCACTCAAGATTATAACTAAGATAATAAACGTGAAAATATTTATATTTAATCTAACTCCAGTCATTTAGAGCATCATGTTTATCAGACATGGAACTTATTGCCCACACATGGGCACTGACATGTCATGCAGTTGACTGATAAAAAACATCACATGTCAAGCAATTGACTAGTAAAATATTCAAATTATAAGCAGTCTTTGCTGGAGTGTTTAAACCAACAGTGATGTCGGTCCGATTGAGAATAAATGGCTGCACATCCCACAATCACAAAGGACATCAAAAACTTCATGTATCCAGGTCAATAGATGTCAATTTAAAGTACAAAAACTGCTACTGTTTTGAGAAACGAGAGTTTCATGTGATTTTTCAGTGGCCCGAATGTGTGTGTGAAATTGTATGGAATTTAGGTTGATAATCTACTTTTTCCCACAACTGTCCTACTTATTCCATCTTTCCTTCTTCTGGTGGAATTCGACAGACGTCATCAGAGTGTGGCGCAGTCATTACCGAACCCCGCTTAAAATGAAAGCTGTGGGCACTTGCTGCCATCAGGTTCGAATCCCTACAATGTGTGTGTACGGTTACACTCGGCTCTGAATTATTCAGCTCTGTATTTACAAGCTCTTTTGTCAGCTTGTTGTTTAGTGAAGGCAGCCACCCCTAGACATGAAAGTAGGACGTGCAAACAAAGTCTTGGGTTGTTTTTTTGTTTTTTTCTTGTGTGGACCTTGAAAATAATCGTAGCTAAGCCTTCGTAAACAGACCCACTCTTCAGCCTCATTATGATTTGATATTTTTTGTACTTGCAATATTGACATTAACATTTTAAAAACTTTGTTTTTCTTTTGACTAGTACATTTCAGTAGTCCCATGTGATATTACAAATACATTTTTAAAAGTAGAAACATTCTATCCAGTGTCTAGATTAAAGATGCACGCACAACAATAATTATAATACGATTTAAAAAATGCTGTTTGGTGTAATTTTCTTTGATTGAGTTTAGCATGTTACACCCCACAACAGGTTACACTGAATGTCTGTATTTCATTGCCCTGGACTTTTTGTTTTTATGTCTAAAGCAGGATGTTTTTACACTTTTAACCGTCCTATCCAGTCGTTCTGCTAACCTGTAGTTGTCTGTTAGATACGTTTAGGCTCTTATTTTAATTAAGAGTGACCGTGTTCAGACTAATATCATGATTGTGAGTTTACATCCATCGTTCTATCATTGTTTTTACCAGGCTTACAGTTTACACAGTAACTCAAAGGCCTCCTTTAAATACCAGGAAAAGTGTGTTGTTTTATGTGTGTATTTTGCAGTTAACAGGTTGAAAGTTACATGATCTTAGAGCTTTTTCCTCTGAGTCATAATCTATTTACAGCACACCTGAAACTGAAGAACAAGAGTGTGCTTTGGAGTTCTGTGCTCCATTATTTTCTTAGTCGGCTACATGGTTGTTCCTCTGTGACGTTATGATTGTTTTTTGGGAACTTTATTTGTTTTAACAGAGTGTGTTAATGCTGAAAACATGCTTAAAAGTTATGCGGATAAGCATGTTTAAATGGTCAGCATATTTCATCAATTGTTCAGTAATCATTATTTGGGTTGGGCCAGGTTGCAGCAGACAGTGTGCATGTTTGTTATGATAGTTTATTTGTCACTGTTTAAAAGTAATAGGGGTACCACTACCAACAGATTATGGATGCATGCAACTTCAGACACCTGATAATACCCGATGCTTATATTCTGTGCTTTACACCACACTAGACGTGATTCCATTACAGATTTGCGCAAAACTTTTGCTATTTTTATTTTCCTTTTCTAAATGTCGACAAAAAGCTATTGCGAAATGACGGCGTTTCCATTAACCGATGTTATGCGACTAAAACTTAATTTTTTCCTCTCGCGATCAGTAAAATCATTCCAAAAACCATTTAGGTTTATTTACTATATCCCAGCCACTGCACTAGCCATTATATTATTAATCGAAGGAGATGTATGAGTGTTTTCCAAGCATTAATGGTAAGGAAAAGACCCTTATCTGACCCTTGTGAGCGGCACATATGAGGTGTTTCTGGGTGTTTCTCCCTCATATCTGCTTCGAGGTCTTGATTGTGGCATTTATTTGAGGTTTAGAATCCATTATTCCTGTAATTCTTTTGTCTTATATGAATTTAATAAAGAACTCTGTCTCGTATTCTGTCCAAACACACCACGTCATGTAAGTCAGGTGACCTGTAAACTGTTTCCATTGCAGTTTAGCAAAATATTTCTTTTTCGAATTACCTGAAAAAGCACCTCATGCGAGCGTAAACACTTTTTTTAGCGATAAATGGGAGTTTTTGCGAAATTGACGTGTTTCCATCGTGCGTATTTTCAATTCGCAATTTCAATTTGCGCAATTTGAAGGGTAATGGAAACACGGCTACTGTAGTTCCTTTTTTCACTTATTTATTTTTGAGAGCTAATTGTGAGCTGGGTGTCAGGTAAGAACCTGCAGGTGCTACTAGTTAATTATGAAAATGTAAGTGGTGTCCCGTCACCAGTGGGTTTGAGAACAGCAGGTGAATGAGAGCAGGTGGGCCAGAGACCTTATACATATCACTTACAGTGTTATCCACTGAGCCAAAATGCTCCCACAACAATCATCTGCCCCAACAAACAGACACCATATTAAATTGATACGAGACCCTCATCTTTAGACTTTTAACTTCTATACATTTACGTTACGTTATACGTTTTTGCTTGATATTGAGCTGACATGAGCCATCATCATTGTGCTTTTGAGCAAAGCACTTGGGTCTTGCAGGTTGATCCAGGGGTATTGAAAGTGTTTGCTGAGTGAGTGAGTGACTGACTGCTAACATTGTCTAGTCAGAGAGTCTTGTCTCTGACTTGTTTCTTGAAGTTAAGCTGTAGCTTTAAAATGCAGCTTTTTTCTACAGCACTGAGTTTCTAGGAACTAGCTGTTCTCTTGGTTTCTGATGACAGCCAGTGCCCACAGTTTGATTCATTCCTCTGGAGAGTCCCGCTAGCAGCATACCTCGCTGCCCCAGACCGATGCGTCAACTTCATATGAAGACTAGTCACATTCTTTGAGAAACCACTAGCCTATTCTTCAGAGCGCCACAGATTATGCTGTGAAACAAAAGCACAACCGCTAGTCCAAACAGTGGCCGGAGAGTCAAATAAACAATGTAACCGTCAGTTTACTGTCAGTGGGCGGTCACTGGGCCCAGTGTCTGGTGTGAAAGTGTGTTGATCACATGGCTCACGCGCTGAACATCAGTCTTGATCCAGAGCTGCCGTAATCCTATCCCAGAGAAGCTGAAGAGGAGTCTTTCGCATGGGATGACATCACAGGGATTGAGGCAAAGATGCCTGGCTGTCGAGCTTGCAGCACGTGGGTATTCACATGAGCAATAGCTGCCTTAGGCTGTGGATAATTCGCGTTGAGCTACTGCTGTGTACACTTTAGGTGCCTGTAGTTTGGTCCAAATGTCCTTTTCAAATATATATTTGTTTGCTATAGAAGAAATATTACTCTTGCTGTTTGCCCCAGTGAAAAGTCGTCCCTTGAATTGGTTTGTTTGAAGTGTTTTATTTGAACAACTAAGCAGTTAAGCTTGACTTGCTTTAACGTTTTTGTGCAGATAAGTTTCTTTGAGTTTACTCATGGTCATGGTATACTTCTTTTGCTTGATGAAAGGAAGCATCAAATCTCATTAAATACGCCTTTTAAAAGCAATGTTTAAATCAAAGCGCAAACCACACCCTGCCACCTTAATGTAGATTATATAACTGTGTCAGATTAAATATAACAACAGTCACTTGAATCCATCATTTAAGCAACAATAGCATCCTTTGTAGGAGCCGCTGCTTGATTCCCTTGGCACAGTGAGCATTGCACATTTGTCAAATGACAGAAGCTGCCTGACGTGATCGTGCACTTTAAACTGGCTAGTTTTATAAGGTGTGTTTGTGAAATTTAAAAACATAATTGTGACAGTCAGATGTGGATCGAATAGGGGAAAAACCCAAAACATGTTCATAGAACAATATGACTCCTTGTCCAAACATTGTTTAGTTTAGGTTGGCGGACTCGCCCGCGCTGTTAAAACTGTGGCGGATTGTTTGCCAGGGTCAATGAAAACATAACTGTCGCTATCTTTTATTATTATCTTATTATCTTTTTCTGCAGAGAGCAGTGGTCTTAGCCATGAAGCAGAATTGCCATTGTGCTACCACCAAGATGGTTGGCCCAGATGAACATTTATTTTTATTTTATTTGTGCATTTCCTTCACTGATTTTGAGTTCAACTAAATGGATTTAATTGTAATAATAAAAAGGGTTAAATGGGCTACTACACTCTTATAGGTGAAAGAATCTGTTGAAGCAGATGTTGTGTGGGCTTGCTGATAGGCTTATCTCTTAGTATTTGTATTGTAGGATGTAAGTAGACTTTAGCAAACTCTGAATATTCCCATACAAACTCTTTAAGCTTGTTAAAAGGCACTGGCCTCTGTAGATGTTCTAGCTCAGTCTCTGGTTACTAGCAAGTGTTTTTAAGCAAGTGGTTACACAATTCATTTATCTTCATTTTAAACATATATTTTAGTTGAACTTAGTCAATAGCTGGTTTTCATCCAAACGTGAAGCACATTTTTTCTCAAGTTCTCAAAAAAGGGGAAAAAATTTGCATTAGGTGCGTTTCCATCAAGTTGTTCGAGTGGATGACTGTGGTATTGGTGACCTAGTAACCAACATTAAATATAACAAGGCACACATAGAAAATGGAGACAGGACTGCAATTAGTTACTATTGGGCAACATTTTTCTCACAACAATTCAGAATGTCAGAGAGGCCACATTTGCAATGTTATGCAACATTATTGACACCATCAGTGGAAACAGCCGATTAATCACGTGGGTTATGTCAGAATTTATAAGGCAAATGCGTTTCCATCTCCCATTATTCGCATGAACTCTTTTTCCCACAAGTCAAAAACCACCTCGAGAGCGTAAAAAAGTTAATTTCCAAAATTTGCCGTTTCCATCACTCGTTTCTGATGCGATACTTCAAAATACAGACTTTCTGTAACTAGCACAGCGCAAGTAGGAAGATACGTGTTAGTGCACTGGCATAAGTAAAGCTATTGCTCATTGGCCATAGCATCATGCATATATGCAGCCATCCACAACCTAACCAAGTGAAGCTCCGCTCTTCAGCACAATGGTAACCATAAAAAATTCAACATAACAGAAACATATTTAAATGTCAAACTTGACTGAACATTAAAAATGAACAGATCTATCCCTAAACACATAAACAGAAACCAGCATAGCCTACAGACTCACGTAGCCTACCTCCCACATTCAGCACAAATCTAAATGTTTATGTGCAATGTATTTGGATTCTAAACTTTAATTTTATTGAATGCTAAACACTCACTCAAAAAACACGTAAATTGACAGTTAATGTCAACTTAATTCCATATGCAAAGCATGCTGGGAACTAACAATCCACTACCCAGTTTCAGTTGATGCAACAAAAATCATTCATGTTATCCCAACACAAATGGTTTAAGTAAACTTCAATTTTAAGTAGATTGAACACAATGAAATTGAGTTAGGACAAAATGTATAAAAATTCTGTTGCTTTAGCTCATTTTAGTTAAGTAATTTGAACAGGCAGCAAAAATATATATTTTTTCCACTGTATATACACGCTATGTTTCCAGTGTCAGTTCTGAACTCAGTGACACATTTCTCACTCCAGAGACCAAAAAAAGAGAAAAAAGATGACTCTCTATTCCTCTTAGCTTCAAATAATTTACTGTATAAACTGTAGCTGAAATAGTGTATTACGTGATTGGCCGTGAGCGGGTCTCATTGTGAAATATTTCTCAGTATCAGTAAAGTGCATTGTGTTCTGTGGTATTCATAGCATGGGGGTTTGCCAGAATTCTTGCCCTCCTGTTTCCCCTCTGCTGTCTGTTTTGCAGACTTTACTTTGTACTTTGTGTTGCTTTTTTTGACTATGATTATATGTGGCTATTTTTAGTAGTCAAGAACAGGCTTTTCTAAACTTGGCGCTTTGCTGATAAGAGCTTGAACGTGCGTTGGAAGCTCTAGTCCCACAGAGCGTTACAAGATACTCGCATTACATTTAGCCTACATAAGACTTTTGACCTATTTCCCAATATTAGAACTGACATAAAAATAGTTTTGTCATTTATTATTATTGTTTTGTATGTACTTAATTTTTTTTAACACTTATTTTTGATTTTTGATTTACAGGATGAACAATTAAAGTAAAAACAATATTAACAGAAGGGAGGGGAAGGAATTATGCATAAATACATCACAGATATATGCTACATAACATAGACAGCTTTATACTTGTACATATCCACGCATATTCTTAAATATCAATCATCATATACCTACATACCTAAAATGATATGTATGCACTAACCCCCCATATAAAAAAATAAAAAAACACTAAACAACAAAGCCAAACTGGTGAGGTTCACCATTCTAATAACCATTACTGTCTTCTTAGTTGAGGATGTCTTTACATTCTTTATATATCAACCACTTTTCCCAGTCCCTTTTTAAAAGCACCTTTTTTCATCTTTAGAATATATGTAAGTTCTTCCATAACCATGATTTCTTCAATAATTCCAAACCATTGTTTACACTTCAAAGTAGTATCTTTAAGCCAGTTCCTAGTTATAGTTTTTTTGCAAGGCGCCAGAAGGATCTTACATAAATATTGATCACTTTTAGGAACTATTTGTATGTACTTCATTTAATTTACTAATTTAACTTTTTTCTTTTTTTTGCTTCAGGGAATATTATATGATCTTAGACTGAGGAAGGGACAAGACATAAGGCTTGGGCTGGGTATCGTTCAAAAATCTTCGACACCGATACCTTGACTTTGATACCATTTCCTGAACGTTACTTTTTTCGGTACCAATTTTATGAAATGCGTTTTAACAAGATTACATTACATATTACCTAAAAATAACCTCACGCTCAAGCGCACGCATAAAGTTTACCACAAAGCACTGGCAAAAGTAGCCTAATGATTATGAATGTACTAGTAAAAACTAGTAACTAGAAATGCACCTTTTGATGTGGATTACATAATCAGAGAGTATATGTTTTCGACATTTAAAAGTAGACATTTCAAGCTTTCTATATGCCTGTTTCTCATGTCTGTGAGCTGTGAGGCAAGTATCCTATACGCCGAGTTTCGGTTCATTTGTGACGCAGTCGAAGATGGAGCAACTTTCTTCTCTTAAATGTATTCTGATTTGTTGTCTTGTCGGTCTTGGCAGCAATGATGCTCTTGTTGCAAATATTGCATCGCACGCTGTTAGCACTGAGCCTGGTGAAATGTAGCCACACTTTAGATCTTTTCCACATCTTTTCTATGTGGGTTGGGACGCTTACACACTTCAGCATCGCGTGTGAGCCACGTCTCTGGGTGTAACCGGCGTAAACTAACGTTTATCCTTGATGCCTCGCCACAGCCAATCATGCTGCATGCTTATTGGCTCACTGACGTTGACGAGATTAACGCCATAGGTATCGAAATTTGGTACGAGAGATATTTTTTGATACTCTGGTATCGAGGCAATTCGGTCGGTGCCTAAAAAATACCCGATACCCAGCCCCACATAAGGCTTGGCTTGACCGATCAGCATTGTAGAACTTCTTGAGAAGTAAAAAAATAAAACGAATCGTTATTAAGACCAGAGAAGGGAGGTGATCTCTTTAAAAATGATTTATTTTGTTCCTTTTTTATTACCAGGAAATGGCAAACGCAATTGAACATATTGATTAGGAGTCACACAGGGGACTGCATTTGGACTGTTTAGCACTTGCTTAACTGCAAATGGACAAATTAACAGTGACTCTATGCTCCTGCTTAACAATTGGTTTGCTTTGCACTAATGACTTTTTAATGGGAGGATGCACAGGATGCTGAAGAGAGTATATATCTGTGGTGCAGTCCCTGAATTTCCAGAGAGCTTACACATCCCTACACAAACCCCTGAGGCAGCCCTTTGCTTTCAGTCCTCAGTGTCTCATCACTGCATGGCCTGTCTTGGTGCAGTAGCGAGAAGGTGCAAACTGGGTTTTGAGAGCACTAGCCTATCTCTTCTTTGCTGCATCTCAGAGCCCTAGCAGTGGTGTTACATAATGATACTACGCTTCCCATGCCTAAACCGATTACGCCAGCGCCAAGCAGTTAAGTTTGCTATGCTCAAATCAGATCGTTAGACTTCATCAGACATCGTTTGATTCATGCATTTGTTAATTATTCATTTTGTTCATGAAATGATGCTCAATGCACTGTTGTAATTTATATTAATCAAGTTTTCCTCTCCAGAATGTGCAATTTTATTTGCAAGAAAACTAATTTTGTCAGGTTTGTTTGGAGCGTGATTAATGACTGTGGGACAAAGTGTTTGAAAGCTTGTTTTTTCTTTTTTTGGTGCAATTTTTGTTTTGCTTGTAGGGCAGAATCATTAAACAAAATATGTTCCCTTCGGCTGTGATTTTTGGTTGCTTCTCTCAGCATTTAGTCAGAACAGAAAAATGACTTGACAGTGACACTCAGATGGTCGTGTCGCAGCTGGTCAGGACATGGTGTGTGAGAGTGACAATGTTGTCAAGTTGTGATTGACAAGCGGTCTCTTTTTCGCTCAAGCTCAGCAGTGGTGGTGGGCTCATTAATGCAGCTCTTAAACCATGGGGAACATTCATTCAATTATCCTTCAGCAGTGACTTCTGGTGAGGAGGTCTGCTCTGTTTTTTTCTTTTTTTCTTACAGTATTGCATTTGTATTTGGATCATGCTTCTTCAGTTTAGTCTGACATGACGAATTTGGATTATGAGTATCAGATGGCTGGTTAGTTTTATCTTGCTTGTTTATGCTGGTGTTGTGCTCTAGTGAGTTCATTAGCTCTGCATGGGCGGACAACACCTGAAGAAGAAACATACCATATATTCAAAAACAAACTTCTTCAGCTGCTGATTCTGCTGTTATTAACTCTACTGTCATTATTAACTCACATTTTTGTATTCAGAGCAAATGTACTGTAGCACATGATCAGTAATATTAGTTTCCCCTTTTACAGCTCCAAAATGTATCAACAGATTTTTTTTAATTACTCACTTTTTGTGAATTTTGAGGAGGGATATTAATTATTTTTTTTTTTTTTCCTAACTGACAATTGAAGCTCGTTAACCGATTACTGACTGTTAACTGACAAGTTATGTTAAATTAGAATAATATTAAATCAGAATGGATACGTTTAAAATAGTTTTTACATGTGTAATATTAGCATAAACAACAGAAGAACATGAGGATTCATTGTCACGTCACTCACCTGTAGTGCTTCTGAGAATGGAGAAAAGCAGAATACAATCATCTAAAAGGAATATATAAAAGGCTTCCTGTTTGTTTTCAAAAGCACAATGTTTTGTTTTTATTGAGAGGGCACACAAATAAAAGTAAACTCTTTACAGTTTCAAATGAGGTCTTACCATAGACAGGTAAAAGAAATGGACCGTCTCCGTTAAGACCCCATTGGATTCAACGAGGAAAGTGAAGTCAATTAGAAGCACTCACTTCCTGATGGCTGAGCGTACTGCGCAGACTCAA
This sequence comes from Leuciscus idus, assembly GCA_021554675.1. NCBI lineage: Eukaryota > Metazoa > Chordata > Actinopteri > Cypriniformes > Leuciscidae > Leuciscus > Leuciscus idus. The sequence continues at coordinate 31,576,250 of CM038635.1, read as the reverse complement.
ACTGAGCTTGATGACGTAGATGTGACGTGAGCAACCCGTCTGTCTTCTAGTAGCTGTGCCGAGAGAAATCTGAATCATTCCCTTCCGAAACTTGCAGAGACGGAGAGTGTGAGTAGGAGGTGTTCGTGAGCTAGGAGCAGGAGAAACTTTTGCTAAGTATTCTGATTAATTATATTGTCATTTTGCCTCCACGTCCCCCCGATCGCCCGCGAGCTTCTCCTCCTGTCCATACGGTAATCTCTCTACTGTGCGACAGAGAGTCGCGTGGTGAATCGTTAGCCTATTTTTACAAAAACTGCTTCTACGGGGCCATAACGTAAGATACAAGGTAATGGAGCCTTTTAAACATTTTCGTGTTTCTTTAGAAATAAATAATGGACAAATGGAGTCTTTAAACGCCTCAGATGTAAAGTTATTCGCTGTCAAAGTGACGCCGTGAGTCAATGGAATGCTAACAGTAGGTGATGGTCCGCTAATCAATGGCGGCGCCCGGGGAAGCTTCAGTTTCCGGCTGAAGGATTACCCCCTTGGGTCTTACTCTACTCTGATGGGCATCAGTGCCGGTCCTAGACATCTGGGGGCCCTTTGCAAAACTGCGTTCATAAAAACCTAAGTAATAAGAAGCCTGCTATACAGAAATCTAATAAAGTAATCATATGTAAAAAATAAAACACTACATAGGTTTCCCCATATGAATGAAATATACATTGATTCTTATTAAGGTTACTATAGTTATTTAGTGAAGAGCGGTGAATGATTCTCTCGTTTAAGTGTCTATGTTCACTTAAGACATACTGTAACTGACTGCACTTAAGACATAACTGACTGCATTTAAGTGAAAACTCACCAAGACGGACATTTTGACATCATTTTCTGTGTATTTGTCCATTTAAGTGCACACCCAAAGCCCAATGTAGCTTATACTGGTCCGTGTTTGACTCCATCTTGGATTGCGCATACAGAAAAGCCGGATGAGGGAGGAAGGCTACGTGAGCCTGCTGGTTTCTGTTTCAATATCTATTCACTCCCATAGTCCCCTTATAAAGCTTGGAAGAGCCAGGATATTTTTTTTAATATAACTCTGATTGTGTTTGACTGAAAGAAGAAAGTCATATACACCTAGGAGGGCTTAAGGGTGAGTAAATTATGGGATCATTTTCATTTATGGGTGAACTAACCCTTTAAATTACTTTTTAAATCATTTAGCCAATAGTATTAATCGGTCAAAATTCTTATTGTCATTTAACGGTTAACCAGTTAATTATGAGCGTCCCTAATTTTGAGTAAATATTATGAAAAATGAGTGTTCGTTTAACTAACCAATGTTATATTTTAGTATGTTTTGCATTATGTTTGTCAATGCACCTGCAGCCATTATTCTAGTTTCTAACTTGCTTCTGTGTGTTTTGTAGCCTATTTTTGGCGAGGGGGGGAAAAAGCCAAATGTGTCATGAACTGTTTTCAAATCAGATGTCAGCTACCATAGAGAAACAAATTGTTGCCAAAGAACAAGAACTTTGTCAACTCAGGGCGTTTTCACACCTATAGATCATTTGTGGTCTAGAGATTAACAGTGTACGAATATAGCAACACTATACGAATGTTATAATGCGGCTAGAGCAGGAATCAAGGCTTCGTCAGGGCAGCATTCTTGCACAGAGAAGCACAATTACACAACGTTTTAAGATGAAGAGGTGCTCTTTTGGTTTTCAACTGTGATTAACTAATGTGCTCACTCACTGAATCAGACACTACTGCTATTTATGTAGCACGTTTCCCATTATGAATCACAACATCATTTGATTAATTGGTCTGTTGGGTCTGATTGCTTTCACACCTCAAGCGAACCACCCCAGAGTTCGTTTGCGATCGGGCCGAGACCACCTCGTTCAGGCGTTCTCCGAGCGATTGTTTTGGTGCGGATTCGAGCGCAATCGCCGTGTTCACATACGCCTAAACGAACCGAACCAAGGGAGAAAACGCATCAGGTCCAAAACAAACGCTCAGGTGTGAAAGCGCCCTCAGATTCAGTTTAAGATGGGAAACACTACTCTAGTGTCATATACGGTACAGGCCAAAAGTTTGGACACATTACTATTTTTTATGTTTTTGAAAGAAGTTTCTTCTGCTCATCAAGCCTGCATTTATTTGATCAAAAATACAGAAAAAAATGTAATATTGTGATATATTATTACAATTTAAAATAATTGGTTTTCAATTTATTATACTTTAAATTATCATTTATTTCTGTGATGCAAAGCTGAATTTTCAGGATCATTACTCCAGTCTTCAGTGTCACATGTGACATCCAGTCTATTTTTTGGCCTGTACTGTATTTATATTGCATGCATGTCATGAGATATATAGAGGAAATCTGACAAGAAAATTAGGAGAGGCATGTCAAGTCTTTTTCCGTGTATCAGGACTAGGGTTGCCAACTTCAGAAAAGAAAAATGCGGGACAATCGTGGTTCTTGACAGGAAAATAAGGGACACTCAAAATATTTACTGTATCACACAGTATATGTAATTTCAGTTTCGTATGTGTTTAAAATGTTCTCACATATAAACGCATTTGTTTTGCTTAACCCATTTATGTACAATTTAATTCTAAAACGAATTTTAAGGTCACACAAAAAAGTCACATTACACACAAACCATAGTTCAAAATAATGGCATTTATCTGAAATAGAAAGCTTTTGTAACATTATACACTACATTTGAAAGAAATTAAAGAAAGTAATAGCATACTTTTCCCCTCAGGAAGATGTCATGTTGTCTTGCGTGGCTGGATGGATGTTGGACTCATGAACAATAATCACGTTGTTTGAAATCACCAAAACTGATTTGCCGAAATCAAAACCCGGCCGGACAGTGAAATGGATTGGTCCGGAATCTCCGGATCAAACCAGGAGCGAATCAAACAATGATTTGTCCCAAAAGAATAATTCATTCTCAATTTAGAGTTTGTTATTGGTATGGTCTGATGCGCGTGAGTGTGGGCTGTGATTGGATGATGCGGTGTCGTGATCATTCTCAAGTGTCGTGTTGCTGTTGTATCAGTCAAGGGTTAGATCAGCGTAGCAGTCTGTTTAATCGGGACAAGGGTGGTCCCTTACGGGACAAATAAATAAGACCCAAAATACGGGACGTCCCGCTAACTCGGGACTAGTGTTGTCACGATACCAAAATTGTCAAGAATTGCGATTTCGATACTTTTTCGATACTTTTCCTGAAATGGGAGAAACACTCTCAAATATTATTGCTGTGCTTTATTTTAAAACTGGGAAACATTCTAATCATATAACACACTGATAAATGAACATATGAACAGCAGATATATTAAACATTTGAACAAAATATGAAATATCAAAATATAAAAAATAAATTAGAGCAAAGGTAAAAAAAAAAAAAAAAAATTTAGCAGTATTATCTCAGTTATCATAAGAAACATAAGAGTTACCGGTAATAACTTTATCTTGATTCCGAACTTTGAATAAAAATATGAACATCGGTTATATTAAACAATGTTTAATATTGATAACATATGATAAGCCTCATTGGTGATATATTTGACATATGGGGAGAGAGTTGTGGAAGGCCTATACTTCATGTTAAACATAAATATATAGCAGCAAAGACAACGTCGGCAGTGTTTACGGCAAAATAGGCTACAGAATATTTCGTTCTGTATTGACTGGTGCAGTATTTGAAAATCGATAATATTTTTTTAAATTACATTTATATCTGTATTTATGTCAAAACCTAGAGACTTTCAAACATCAAAATGTCATTTATTAATATGTATTCGTGTCAAAATGACATAGAAATATCTTTTCCTAAACTATTTTGCCTGGAAAGGCCTCCAACACGCTTGCGTGTCGCGTGAAAAATAGGCGTCGGTTCTATTTCTAGCATGCATGCGTTTTCCGCGCGGCTCGGGCGCGTGTGTCACGCAGGCAGTGGGCTAGCTCTAACCTGTTGTTAACATGGAACCGAAATAAAAACGGACACGCCACGCAGCTGAGACGCTCACGCCACGCATCCAGTGTGTCGCCGGCCTTACAAATCTGGAACGCGGTCATTCTTAGAAGTATCGATACTAATCAATGTAGGAATCATGACGTTTTTAATTTCCGAGAATCGCGATACTTTTGAAGTATCGGTGCACCGTGCAACACTACTCGGGACAGTGTGTTTCAAAATGTGTCAGTTCCATGACAGCTATCCAATCATGCACTCTTTCTGTAAAAACATAGGCTTACTTTATTTGTTTATTTATTTGTTTGTTTATTTAAAGTGATTTTTGCAATTTCAAAATACCTTCATATTACTCAGCTAGATGATGGGATCTTGGTGCCGCACTTAAACCAGCACGATTCACCATGACGACAGTGCTCAATATGCCACGGAAATGCATAAAAACACATGCATGTGATCATTGAACTGTTGAACATAAACAACACAGCACTGGCTTGAGTGACAGCTCCATAAACTGGCCCAGAACACTCTCTCTCGCTGACCCTGGGGTCATCCTTATTGTTGAGCCCCGATGCATCTTTATATAGGAGAGCAAGGGTTACAAAAAAAGTTGAGTTATTTCCATAAACTGATGCAAATCTTTGTTATTAGTTGAACCTGTACACAGGCATCAGCCATATAGGTTAGAGGGTTATAGTCGGCACACAGCAAACACAACTCTGTTGACCTCTGCTTGTGTGCGTCTCTGTTTCAGTGATCCTGCTATCTTAAAGCACCCACGTGTTGGCAGCCACGCTTGTTATGTAACAGACAAAAGCCCGGCTAGCAAATGCAGAACAATCTTTTGGGTGCTTTCTGTTTACAGTCCATCACCTAGGTGTCTCTGGCAAACCCTGAATGCCATAATGATGCAATGCCTGTGATGTTGAGATCTGAATTAAAGCGTATAAGCTGACTGTGTAAACATGCCAGTTGCCTTTTGTTAGTCGTTTCTCCCTCAACATGATAAGTTAACTTTGACTTTCTGTTTTTCAGGTTTTCGTGCACAGCATCCATCTCTGACCATTTTGCTTGCTGGATGGTTCTGCTGCTGAGAGATGGGCTGTTGACCTTGTCCTGGGGGGCCCAGACCTCTGAAACTGCTGTCCTGTTGTGTTTGTGTGTGTGTTAGAAGAGGCTGACTCACTCTAACTAATGTTATGAAAGATGTCAGGTGAGTGTGTGTGAAGCAAGCTTTTATGCTATTGAGTCATTCGGGGGGTTTATTTAGCACTTCATATTTCCTTTTAAACTCTTGACAGGAGCTGTTTTTGAGTCACTAATCTCTTATCCCCACCCAGTGGATTATTCCCGATTAGCTGCTCTGGGCAGGAGTTCTTTTACATGCTTAGAAATGATCAGATAGGGATGCATAATCATGTTCCAGATTCAGCCGATTCCCTTGTTTTTGCTGTTAGTCTTTCTCTAGTCACCAAACAAAGTCAGAGCGAGAGAGAAAAAGCAGCAAAGGCCCTTTCTGTCCGTCAGTGGCACAGCCTTTTTTGTTGGTTATAGAGATGGGAAGGGCCCAGTAAGGAATCATGAGTCATGGGCATTGAAAAGTTTGAGTCAGAGCTTTAAGGGAGGTGACCGCAGCGCTGACAGGATGTACCATTACACCAGGGAGGGGTGATTTAAATATTGGGACTTTTTGACTGCATAAAGTTATCATCTATATGTGACCGCCCGTGTTCGCAAACTCGTAAAGTGTGATCAGCAGCAACGAATCACTATTTAACACCCTTTGAGTTTTTACATTTTCATTGTCCTGTTGAGGAAGGCGTAAATGCCACTTTAATTTTATCTGTCATCCATTAAGCTTTATTATCGTCTAATCTTGTTTCAACAGTCATTTAAAATTCTTCATAACTGACTCTGAGCTGCTCTGCCTGAATGAGGCATGGAGAGTAGGGCTATTCAAGATTTATATAAAAAATAATAATAAAAAAAAACTTTTAAATAATGTGATTTATTTTATTGATTTTGTTTTGCATATCGAATATTTAAACGTATTTAAAATCTACAAATAACATAACCAAAATGCTACAGATGTTCCAAACAGGATTTTTATAGCCAAAGCCAATTAGTGATTTAATGTCAACTTGTTTTTTTGTTGTTGTTTTTTTCTCGTTTAATACGTAGTTGTCATAACTTGTTATAATCTAAGCTCTCTGCTCATTGTCTGTGAACTGAATTAATGTAATGACAAAAGTTTACTCTCTGGTTAATTGGTGTTCAGATAAACTCAAAAGAAATTGATTTTTAATTATGGATATTCATTATATTATAATTATATAGAATTATTTTTATTTTTAAGGCGAGACACTACAAGTGAATAGGGTAAAAAAAATTTGTAATAATAGATATCACCATGAAACTTCCTCAGTTGATTACTTACACAAGTATATAAAAAAAATGTATTACAAGTTTTTGAAATTTGTATGTTTAATTATGCAAATTAGGCATTTTCTCATTAAATATGAGCGGTTTTGCATATATTTTCGGTAGATAGATCTGAACATATGATAAAGCCAAGTGCAAAATTCTTTTTTCATTTTGTTTACACACAAGATTTAAAAAAAAATTCAGGATATATGCTTTCATTACCTAGGAAATCAAAATATACTGTCCATAGCCTTAAAAAAATACATTTTTGCCAATTTTTTTTTTTATTAAAATGTCACATAAATCAGGCCAGGAATTATTTATTAACAGATCCCTCTGAACATATCTTCAGAATACTGCTAAGTGTATAACTGGAGAGTTTGGTGTACACAGGTGCTACATAAGCTGAGATGTTTGTACTGGAGAATGACAAAAAACTCATTTTGAGAAAACGGCATTTAAAGATTTAAAAAGCTCTAAATGAAATTTCGTCATTAGCTTTAATAAATCCCCTTTGGACATTCACGATTGGTTACTGATAGAAAGGAAATGCCGTATTTGGGTTGCATAGCGTTGTGCAGGAGACTCAGAGCTTTCATGACAGACTTCAGTAAACAGACGGCGAGTCGCGTAGGAATGCTAACTTCTTGGTAAATTCGGGAGAAACTTACCGCCGCAAGTAAACAAAATGTAATAAAATAAATATCTTAATGTATATTTTCAACGTTTTCTTTATAGCAGCTTGAAAGAACACATATTGAAGGATTATACCATGGTCTGGGTGAATACTCGATTCTGATTGGCTGCAGGGTGTCCATTAAAAAGTGATAGAGGACACCTAGTAAAGGAGTTCTGGTGAAACTGACTGTTTACCGTTCGAAATTAATAAATAAATGCGCTGGCTACATCAGCTGTGAGTAACCATAGCAACAGGCAGTCAAAGTATCTATACGGACTATAAATCGAGCGGACTATAAATATCTCCGGTTGCTAAATAAACCGTCAGGCGTAACCAGGGAAACCAAGTTATTGTTTGTAAAAACTTTAGATTTCGATTGTGAAACTAATTAAAATATAAACTAATGTTTTAAAAATGTGTTATTTGGCAAGTGACCATGGTATAAGCGGGATAATGCCCTTCGAGGTGTCCATTGTCAGGTATAAATGGACTTCCTCCGCTGCGCGTCGGACGGTTCACGCCTCGCCGTCGTCCATTAATACCTGACAATGGACACCTCGTCGGGCATTAACCCTTACGTAAACTAGCCCAAAATCTCGAAACTGACCACCGCATGAAAAATCGATGTTTTTGCCTGTCGTGTCTCGCCTTAAGTTACTAAATTCTGTGACAAATATAATGTAGTTTAATGGAAAACAATGGGAGTGGAGTTCAGTAACCCAGTTTATTCTCTGCTATCTTGAATCACCATTAATATTACAACGTTATATCAAGCCCTTGCGATATGTATTGCTGATATTTCAATAATTTCAGTATGTCGTGCAGCCCTAACGGCCCATTGTTCAGCTCCTCCAGTGCTTTCCTGCGCTGCCTTCTCAGCTGACCATCTCTGTCACGATGCTTTAAGCAGTGCAGTTTGAGGCGTACAGGTTTTCTATGCAGCCTTCGAGTCATGTTGGAATGAATGTATTTATGAGACAAGTGCACATGAATTATACTTCAATGATCAGTGATACTTCAAGTGTCGTACTCTTTAGCGAGAAACATTGGTTTACCTTTAAGCCCTGACCCAAATTGCTATTTGTCATAGTAAGTTGTAATTGTGAACATTGACTGTGCAATTTAGTCTGTGTGTTTTGTGTACTGTTGATGAGGAACAGCTATAACGCTTGCTAGAAAATACTACTCATTTAGCCAGTTTATGAGGCAGCAGACTTGCGTAACAAAGTACATTTCCCATCATTATTTATGTATCATTCTTGTGCTGACACAGAGAAAGCATCAATTACAGACAAAATTTGCTCTTTTTTTTGTTACATTTTGAACCAAAAAAAGCTTCCAGTCTTTGAAAAAGTACAAAAGAGAGCTTGCTTAACACATCTTACTCTGCCCAAAATCACTTGAACGCACATGTTTGTTTGTAATTATGACTTGCAAACTCACAAGTTGGAACTTCTCCTATGACAAGGAGGATCAGGAACTAAAAACAATGTATAAAGCTAATTGGTTAGGGCTCAACTAGGCATGGGACGGTATGAAAATTTCATATCATGATAAAAGTGACCAAAATGATTGTGATTTATCAATATTTTTTTGTTAAAACGAGATGAAAGTGTTCAAAAATAACTGATGCTCACACTGAAAACATTTCAACAAGTTCTATATTTGAAAATAAACAAACAACAAATAAAACAAGCAGCTGCACTTTTTTAAGCAAGATTATATTCTGTGGCATATCCTTCCTTAAAATGACTCGTCAATAACAACGCATTATAACACAGCGTATCACAACCGGACGCGCACGCGCTCTCTCGTTTCATTCAAATACACCTTGCCGTCTTGCGTCTCCGTTTTCGATTGTATTGAAAATGAAATCAGAGTTGATTTATTGTTTACTGAGTTTGATAATATTTGTGTGATCATGTAAGATTTTAAACATTAATCTGCCTTCCGCCATTCCTTCTCGAATACAAAAACAACATTGCGCGCTGCGCCGGCGTCAGAGCTGTTGCTGGCTGCACAGGATTTACAGTGAGTTATTAAAATCGCGATAATCAAACACGGTTTTAATGATTATTCAATTTTAAACGATAATACTAACCGTCAGTACATTTTATCTTGGTTTATAGTGAAACCGGTAATCGTCTCATCCCTAGGCTCAACAATATGAATGAATGTGAATATAATTTTTTTTTTATGTCTCGATCAAAACTACAGTAAGAACGGTAATGTTCTGAAATATTATACAAATTCAAAATAACTTTTCTATTTTAATTTAATACATTTCAAAGTGTGATTTATTCCTGTGATGTCGAATTTTCAGCTTCATTACTCCAGTCTTCAGTGTCACATGACCCTTCAGAAATCATTCTAATATGATGATTTGATGATCAAGAAGCATTTATTATTATTATCCATGTTGAAAACAGTTGTACTGTTAAATTACTTAATCTTTCACTTACTGTTCGGGGACTTTGAAGAGCACCTAAAACAGCTGTATCATACGAGCCACCTTTCTAATAAATTGCAAATTCTCTGTAATGCAAACTGAAGCGTTCAGCTGAGCTACACAGCAGAGGTCACAGGAATGGCATGTGACTGCTGGAGTCAACAGATCTCTGGTAATGTGCACCAATATGAAGCTAAAGCTTGAGCATGGCCTCACTAAGGTTCTCTTCTATCTGTTTTGCTGTCTTTCTCTATAGGTGTGGCCGTAATGGTGCTTTTGCTGTGAGGGAGAATTGCTCTCATGTCTTTTCTCTCTCCTGATGCCCCCTTCTACACTGTAAATTCATGATCACATGACTTTGGATATGGACGCGGTCCTGTCCGACTTTGTCCGTTCTACTGGAGCTGAACCAGGACTGGCCAGAGACCTGCTGGAGGGTGAGCCAAAACCATCCCGTTTCCCATTACCCCCTCTTCAGCTTTGATTCATTCATTTTGCTCCAATAAGAAGTCAGTCTTTTGGTAGAGATGGTGGGTGGAATGACCAAAATCTTATATTGTTGTATGAGTTACATCACCAAAATGTTTAAAATATGACATAACCATGGGTTTTTTTTTTTGGTTTTTTTTTTTGATAATCTAATACATTTAAATGACAAGTGGGCCAAAAATATTCACAGTATGTAACACTTGAATTAAAAACAAGACTCAAAACTAGATTATAAAACCGATAGCTATGACTGATGAATTCTATTTGAGTGAGCCATGTAGAATTCAATATGGCATCTATCCTGACTAAGGTCTTTATGATTAACTGACTACAGGAGGGAGAAGAAGAACAGTACAGTAGCTGAAGCGTCTATATGAACATGTGCAACAAAACCTTATCTAACCCAGCGCATGTTGCCTAGCAACACTGCAGATAAGAGAATGAGTTAAAATATACATAGTTCTGCAGTATGCATGTTTTACAGTCACTACAGACCAATATTTACACAAGCTACTGCAGTGCAATGTGTCATTGAACTCTGCTGCACCTAACAATGCTGGGTTAATATTTAAACTCCTGAGCAGAAGTGCAGTGGAACTATGACCTCTTATTTACTTGCACACTTCATGATTGTGACTCTCCTCACAGGAAAGAATTGGGACCTCTCAGCTGCGCTGAGTGACTTTGAGCAGCTGAGACAAGTGCATGCTGGGAACCTCTCATGCACCCTTGCTGAGGAGAGAGAGTACCCCTCTATTGAGAAAGAGATGGCACGAACGGGGCGGTCCCTTTTGCATCGCCAAGATGAGGTTGTGCAAGGTACGAAAAGCACTTGAACGCCTCTCTTGCATGGCCTGACCTCAATTCTCAAATAGTGTTTCATAATTTATGTAAATGATTTACGCTGATCATGACACCAGTTGCATATGATGTAATTTCAAAGCCTTGCCCACTCTCACCTGACTAACATTGTTTTTCGAATGGTAAGAATAGATCGGCCAGATAATAGGTTACCAGTGTCTAGTTTCATATTCTCCAGTATACGCAGTAATCTGAACATGTATCATGGCAGCGGCCACGGAGAAGCGACTGTCGAGGGGGATCTCTCACGCCAGCTCCACCATCGTCTCTCTGGCTCGCTCGCACGTGTCGAGTACGGGCGGCAGCAACGAGCAGCTTATGGACACGCCGCTCTGCACCTTCCAGTTGCCTGACCTCACCGTCTACAGAGACGACTTCCGCGGCTTCATCGAAAGAGACCTCATTGAGCAGTCTATGATGGTGGCGTTGGAGCATGCGGGTTAGTCATTTTAGTTCAAGAATCTCTCCTCTGACGGACAAACCAAATATTTTTTAGATTATAACTATCATTATTATAGTAGTTTTATAGTCAGATATTTCTAACATGACATTTCTGTTATCTGCATTATTCTCTTCTGTCTATATAAGCATCCTGACTAAGCTGGAACCTCATAAGTTACTGATTTGAAATGCCTTACATAGGCAGAAACGCCATGTCATACATATACAGGTCCTTAAGTGACGCACACAGGAGTTAGCCATTAGCATGATTCTATAATAAGCACAAAGATACACAGCACAAACAAATAATGGGGAAAAAGTCTCTTTTTTTTTATTAGATTTAACCATTTTTATTGATAGTTTTGGATGAATTATGAATCTAATCATAAGTATATTTATGATTGATATTTCACTTGGTTCACCATCGCCCTAGCCTGCATCTGAAATCGCATGCTCTCGGTGTTGGAACTTCTTTTGAATAAGTAATTACTATGTGATTGTTAAAAAAGTATGTTCTATTTAGAATGGGTGTGTGTAGTATGAATGTAATCTGGACATACTACATTCATCATGTTGTCATTGTCATGTGAACTATCAGTGTCAGTTGCGTCATTTCACTGCCAATCCCCTCATGGGATAGTAAAATGTCCATTGGATGTGCACTCGCTGGAAATAGTAGGTCATCCAAGTACTTTTTGCCTACTGTTTTATGAATAATGTAAATTCGGAGATGCACGTTTGTTTACATAGTTTTTTTTTATATATATATATAGTAGGGAAGTATGCGATTTCGGATATAACCATATAAAGATTTTTAAGAAGTATCAGTGTCTGTAGCCAAAAATATTTCAGAGATTTGTTTTTCAACAGGACGATTGAACTGGTGGACTCGTTTAGGCACTGGATGTCAGAGTTTATTACCTCTGGCTACTAGTGGTGATGGGAACTGCCTGTTACACGCAGCCTCACTGGGTAAGTGTTCAAACTGACTTCTGATCTGCAAGTTACCAGCACAGAACAGATGAATTTTTATACAGTTTTATGTGGATTAATTCAAGCTTTCTGTTGGCATTACATTTAGCTCAAAGTTTACAGGCTAAAAGATGGAAATCATTGAAAATTGATATATATATTGATATATTAGTTCCATACAGGCACTTTTAGAGTAAACACTAACTATTGTGTCCAAAACAACAGTAAAAGGACTGCATACTCACCTAGAAACCACTGCCAGATGAAATCTTGGTAATTATGCTTAAAACATTGAACATTTATAATGTAGGTATGTGGGGCTTCCATGATCGAGACTTGATGCTGCGGAAGTCTCTCTATGCACTGATGGATCATGGGCAGGAGAGGGAAGCTTTAAAGCGAAGGTGGAGATGGCAACAAACCATGCAGAACAAAGAGGTTAGAGCACTTTTGGTTCATTATTTTGTACAAAGAGATTGCAACAGATAACACTAATCAATTTGGTATCGGGCTTCTTAATTCAAATATACACTACCATTCAAAAAGTTTTATTTTATTTTATATAAATTAATAGTTTTATTCAGCAAGTGAATCAGAAGTGACAGTAAAGACGTTTAATGTTACAAAAGATTTCTATTTTAAATAAATATTTTGTTTGAACTTTCTACTCTTTAAAGAATCCTGTAAAAAAGTATCACGGTTTCCACTAAAATATTAAGCAGCACAGCTGTTTTCAACATTGATAATAAGAAATGTTTCTTGAATGGTTTCTGAAGAATCATTATGGATTTATAGAGTAATTTATAGAGAATTCTGGAGAAATAATGAAGTAATGAATATAATAAAGTAAAAAGTCCAGCTTTGCCATCACCACAATAAATTATATTTTAAATATAAAAACATTTTTTATATATATAAAAATAAATATATGTGCCCCTATTATGCTAATTTAGTTTTGGAGTCTCCTACAATAGGTTTGCATGCATCAAAGGTCAAAAAACACTTTAATTTACTCCTAATATACTTTGCATATCTCCTCATCCTCTCAAGAGTCTGAATTTGACGATTTGTTGGAAGATTCTGTCTCTCTAAACCCCTCCTTTTCAAGAGCTTACTCTGCTCCGATTGGTCAGATGGGTTGATAACCGTTTACAGTGCGCGTCAGAAACGAAACGCCCATTAACGTATCTGAATTTCATCAGTACTTGATACACAGTGATCTGAACCGTAACAATGGCGTCGGTTTTACCATATCAATTTGAGCCCGAATCCTCCTCCTTTTGAAGAACATGCAAAGTGGATTCGCAGTGCAGAAAACAGCATCATCTCAACATGTCGACAACATGAACCAAACTCTTCCAGGTCTCAGCTATAGCCAGTGTTTGAAGGCGGTTCAAAGTAGACGTTCGCGGGCAGACAATGAAGATCATAGGCTGGCAATATGCTAATTTTCAATTCAGACTAATTTCAGCGGTTCAAAATGAATTATTTCTTTTGGAAGACAATTGATCTATAAAACTTTGCAGACCTTTTACATTCACAAACAGTTATAATAAACACTGCATTAAATGAAATATTCAAAAATTAGTTATAGGAGCACTTTAAATTGTTTTAGTTTTGACTATATTTGATGATTTAAATGCAGCCTTGGTGAGCATAAGAGATTACTATCAAAAACATTAAAAAGTCTTACCGACCCCAAACTTTTGAATGATAGTGTAATTAGGAAAATTTCAGCCTAACTATGTTTATGTTTGTGAACTTGGGTGCAGTCGGGACTGGTTTACACAGAAGAAGAGTGGCAGAGAGAGTGGAATGAGCTGTTGAAACTGGCATCTAGTGAACCCAGGATACACTACAGCACCAACGGCAGCAACGGGTGTGTTGATTTCATCTGATTTAATTTTCTAGATTGAAAGTTGTAAACAGGTTTTCTGCAGTGTAATGCTCATGCTGTGAGTGTGTTTTGTGTCCCGCAGTGCCGAGTCACAAGAGGAGCCGGTATATGAGAGCCTGGAGGAGTTTCATGTGTTTGTTCTTGCTCACGTGCTTCGCAGGCCGATAGTGGTGGTGGCTGACACCATGCTGCGGGACTCTGGGGGAGAAGGTAAATAAAGACAGAATATTACATATTGGGTGAACGATTCCTTTAATGAGGGTAGTTTGACGCACTTTGAAATACTCTAACATTCACAATGCAAAACTCTCCCTCCCTTGTCTATTAAAGCTAAGCTAAGCTCCATCGCAAATCTTCATGGTCATAATGTAACGATGAGCACATTAGCCTTAGGCTTGCTGCGATAGTCAGTGTTACCGGTGTTCAGCCGCAACACCGGTTACATCACTTGCCCACCCATGAAAATTTCCACAGTCACATCTAGTGGTCGACCGATATATCGGCCGATATTTGGCACTTTTAAAATATCGGCATCGGCCGATAAGTTTTTTCTGATTGGCCGATGTGTTGGAAGCGGGACTTTTATTTTGACGGCGCTCCGGACTTTTATTTTGACGGGCGGCGCTGAAGTCCTCTAAATCCTTTTTATTCACATATTCATATATTTTTAAACAATTACTTTATTTGTGAAAAATACTGTAATAGGATTGCAGATTCAAGAAGTTGCCATCTAAAGTATAAGCATGCTTATTTTAGAGATTTGTTTTCTAATTTATTTAAAATTGATAAAATATTGATTTAAAATAAATATAAAGTTTATAATAAAAATATCGGCTTTTTATCGGCCATCCTGCTCTCTAAGATATCGGCCATCAAAAAACCAATATCGGTCGACCACTAGTCACATCCTTAATTAGCAAATGACTGTAGCAGAATTTCAAAATGGTTGTGTAAAACTAAATTATGACGTAATATAAACTGACTTTAAGGGAGAAAAATAAAATGGCTTAAGTGTTGACTATGTCCCATCTAAATAATGAATTTTCCAGTTGTCCTTCCATGTCCCATTAACAGAGCATATCTCAGAGTTTGTGTCTCTCTTTTTTGTCACTTGTTTAGCTTTTGCACCAATCCCATTTGGAGGGATTTACCTGCCTCTGGAAGTGCCAGCCAACAAGTGTCACCGCTCTCCTCTCGTGTTGGCATATGACCAGGCCCATTTCTCTGCCCTGGTCTCAATGGAGCAGAAGGACTGTTCCAAAGAACAAGGTGAGGAACGGTTTATATGTAGCAAATCTGTTTGCTTTTTTATGTTGCATGCTGTGCGCTGTTCTTGCCTGATAAACCAGTTTTGCAAACCAGGACAGAACAAAAAAAACTGCAATAATTTATGCTTGCCAGAAAGTCTTTATCCGCTTTATGCAGCTTGTTTTTTCAAAGGTCTCTAGACCTTGTAGTCTTTAAGAATTCAGTTGAATACTACATTGTGTTTGTAAAAAAAGCCAAAGTATACATAAGTAGTGTAATTCAGAAAGGCACTGACCGTTTGTTACCTGTTTGTAAATGTTCACAGTGGTGATCCCTCTGACGGACTCGGATCATAAGATGCTGCCTTTGCACTTTGCTGTGGATCCTGGGGAAGACTGGGAATGGGGCAAAGATGACAATGACAATGTGATGCTAGCAAGGTAGACATTACATTATACGCTGATTAGAAAACTGCTGCTGATGCCTGATGCAATGCATGTAGTTACACTCAATGGACAACGTTTCTGATATGCTGTCAAAGAAAATCATGGGTCTCCAACACGTCGCTCGCGAGCTACCAGTAGCTCGTGGCCTGATTGGAGGTAGCTCGCCAAGGGGCGTTCACATATTGCGTCTTTTGCGCGCTCAAGTTCGTTATTTCAAATAATAGAAGCGACGCACTCATTTTTTCCAGGCGCAGCGAGTCAACATGAAGGATGCGGGTGCACCCAAACACTACGGGTGTTTTTTTCTTCGTAAATAAATCTTGTAGCAGAGCTACATCAAGCGGTTTTAGGTGGTGGAAATCCATTAGCTATTAAAACTTATTTGACGTTATGGAGAGCGCAGTGGTTGCATAGCAACGACAGACGCCACGGGAAAATCGGACCGAATTTTACTATTTATAATAAAAGATAAGCTAATGTGCATTGTAAATGTCAGTAATTTATCTTTTTTGACTCATTCTTTTTATAAAAATGATTTAAAGGCTGAATGGTTTATCTTTTGAGGTTTATCTTTTTATAAAAACTTTTTTGTCAAAACTTTATTTGAACTTGTACATGTTAGTAGATAACATGTTGCAAGACACTCCTTTAAAATCTGGCCATCATTTTTTAATGTTATTATGTGTGTGTGCATATTGATGCTAAGTTTATTTGTTATTTGCTGGTTTTAGACATAAAACTTGGTGAATTGATTTTATTGTGTAATATTAGTACTTTTTGAACAGGATTCTGTGATAACCGTGATCATTTTGGTCACTATAATCATGAAATGAAATTTTCATGCCATTTCATCTCTAGTTATCATGCTCCAAAATCAACTATAATTATGTGTTTTTACAGTATAATATAGAAAGTACAATTTTTCTATCATTTTTAAATTTTTATCTCTGATTCTGTTCTTTTCTCTGACATTTAAGGGTGACATATATATATAGGCCTACAAAAACTATTTTAGGTCTAAAACAGTTTGGATAGTTGTTAATATGAGAGTTATGAGACATTATTTAAGAGATTTAAGTATTGTATTACATGAGTAGCTCTCGGCCACTTTCATTTTTAAAAAGTAGCTCTCAAATGAAAAAAGGTTGGAGACCCTTGATTTAGACTCAACAAGCATAAAATGTTTACTGTAAAAAAAAAAAACCTGCATGTCAAGTTTGAAGCGAGACATCTGCATTTTTTTGTCAAAGAATTTATATGAGTAATTTATCCATGCTATTTATGTGTTTATACACTCTGAGGGAAGCTTAAATTATTCCCTTTGGTAATCAACAGCATGTTCTAAATGCCATCCATAGATTTTGATTTGTTTTAAACCTGGAGCATTCTTGTAATCGCTGTGTGTTGTGCATATACCAAATCTGCCCAGAAAAATGTTTTTAAAGTATTCAGGTTATTTCGACTACGTAGTGCCAAATGACTCGGCTCTGACTTATTTACAGCAGAGTTCAGTAATGCCTGACTGTAATGAAGGCATTAGCACTGTAGAGCCTGTTGGAACCGAGCGCTGTTGGCCAACACTCAAGATTAGCAACTCTTGTTCTTTAATGCAGATTATCGCTAAATTCTTGCTATGAATGGAACACAGAGAGGCACTCAAATAGCTCAGGGTTGCATCTCCCTCTTATTTCCACAGTTTTTACATTTGTCAAAATTTGATATGCTATTTTAAAATATTTCACTTGAATATCTCTTTAAATACTTCAAATATGTTTTTTACTTTTGCTAATGTTATTTATGCATTTTTCACGAAACATGCACATCCGTTTACCTTTCATGTTTGCTATCGTCAAAGGCAGTTTGAGTACCACTTATAAGTGAATATCTGCACTCTGACCTGCCTGTTGTTTGGTTTCAGTGTAACCTTATCTCTGGAGGCCAAGCTCCATCTGCTGCACAGCTACATGACTGTCACCTGGCTTCCCCTACCCTGTGAGGTACAGGTGAGCTTCTAGCTTGCTTTGCCGTCCTAATAATTTAACAGGTTTAGTTTTAACTGTTAACCAGAAGCCTTTGGTTAACACTTTACTCTGACAACAAAGTGCATCCAAAGCATTTTTATCATATTCAAATCATATTTTTGATTAAATTGGCATAGTGTTTCCCTATCACTTCCCATATCCGAATATCAAAAACTTTTACATTATGTAATGACATTATGTCCTAATTTTAACACTTTTTTTTTTTTTTATATATACCTGTATTATTTTACTATTGTTTTGTATTAAATGTATACTTTTTATAAACGTAATATATTTGATAAATATCAATCTATTTTTAATAAATGTATTAGGGGTGACCCCGAATAGTCGAAGATTCGATGCTTCGATAGGAGGAGCCTGATTCGACTACCGATCTCACGGTCGAATCTTCGCAGAGGTTTTATGAAACGAGGATCATGCCACTTTGGCTGTATGAGGGCGCTCAATGTCTGATTTCACATAGAACTAGCTTTTATGTCAATACGTTAATATTCAGCCTATTATGATAATGCTGTAGGCCTATATAAAAATGTGCAAAGAAAGAAGCTTTTAATAAATATTTTTTAACGTGCGTGAATAAATCCAAACACCCCGTGACAGATTTAAGTTTCACTTTCAATCCGTGACCGACAGAGGAGCGTCTTCGCGGCAAGGATTTAAATCTTTAACAATGTCTGGGATAAGAAAATCTAAATTGTGGATGTACACCATCAGAAAGGATATTCTCCAAGGCTGGATTTAGCATCAGGAAAATCTGAAAGTGATCGCACTTCTGCCGGCCAACGTTAACATTTCACGCATAGACTGGGTTTCACGTTAGAATGTATTTTATCCGCGCGCACAATTTGAAAAGACTCCAACGGACAGACAGAGTGAAAGACGTTCAGGATTTGTTCTCTCGATCAGGTACAAGTGATTTCAAAACTTTTCAGCCGGTTCAAATTTTATTTTTGGATGCTGTGAACATTTTTAGCTAAAAAGACTGCCGATATCTCCAGTTGTTTCTGCAGTTAAAAAGACAAAGTTGAAAATTCTGGCTACTATCGTTATTTTAATAATTTATTTTTTTTTATTTTATTTATTAATCTGTCAGGGTTATCTAATCTAACTATTTGTGGCTTGTGTTTTGAATATATGTTCCCCTGCACTTTAGGCATTTTGCACACATTTGCTCCTCATCCTGTGACTTGATTCTGATTTATTTCGTTTTGTATTTTTATTTAGGCCTATTAGAAAGGTATATTCTGTTCTAATTTAATTTAGTAAATTAATTGTTTATTTTTTCGGTGCATCGATGTTGTGCTGTAGGCTGGCCTGCTCGCACAGGTAATTTAGCCGATTTAATTTGATTTGCATGTGAAATGCAAATCTGCAGTGTGGCCTTTCTGGAGTTATTTATGTTATTTCTTAGTTTTATTGATCAAAAATGTTTTTATACATTTTCTTCTATATCTTTGTGTGATTTTCTGTACATCGCGGCTTTGAAACGTTAAAGCCCCGCCCCCAGCCCCACCCCCATACACATGATTCGACTATTAGTCGACTATAGGCAAGACATGACGATTCTGATTCGACTATGAAAATCCATAGTCGGGGACAGCCCTAAAATGTATTTATTACATACAAGTTAAAAAGTCATTACAAACATGGAAGCTAAATGTTAACAATTCATTTTTCCTTCAATAAATATTTGTTTTTATGTTTACTTTAAACTTGAAATGAATACACACACACACACACACACACACACACACACACACACACACACACACACACACATTCTTGTACATCTATCCCTATGAGGACATTCATTGACACAATGCAATCTCTAGCCGCTTACCCTAACCTTACCCATCACAACTAAGTGCCTGACCCTAAACCGACCCTTAACCTCATTATAACCTTATCCCTAAAACCAAGTCTTGACCCTCAAACAGGCCTTTAAGGGCTCTCAGAAAGTGAGGACCGGCCAAAATGTCCTCACTTTACTCTCTTTGTCCTCTCCAATGGTCTAAAACTCAAACTGGTCCTCACAAAGATAGTTTTACAAGTACACACACACACACACACACACACACACATATATATATAGGGGGTCTTCAAATATTGTGTTAGTCAATAGGGGGCCTTCAGGTCAAAACTGTTGAAAACCATTGATTGAAAAGTCATCTTTGAACTTGTCATTCAGATTTTGTACTGTGCTCGTTATTTGTATTCCAGTTTAATCATCTAGTGACAATATTTTGTGTTTGTATCCACAGCAGGCCCCATTGGCCCAGCCAGAGTCACCTACAGCGTCTGCAGGAGAGGATGCCCGCACCCCGCCAGACTCTGGAGAGTCAGATAAGGAGTCCGTCAGCAGCAGTTCCAACGGCAATGGGGACAGCAGTACTACTGGAACCAGTGGGACAACAGGCAAAACAAGTGGTGGATCTTCCAGCTCCTCTAGCTCATCCAGTAACAGTTCAGCTGGGACGACTGGCACAATTGGAAAGGAGAAGGGGAAGAAAGACAAAGATAAGGATAAGGACAAGAAACGTGCTGATTCCGTTGCCAACAAGCTGGGTAGCTTTGGCAAGAGCCTGGGCAGTAAGCTGAAGAAGAATGTGGGAGGCCTGATGACGGGGAAGAACGCAAGTGGAGGCAAACAAGAGGGTCTGGAGAAGAAGAAAGGCTCTCTAAGAGGTCGTAAGGGCAGTAAGGACAGCTCTCCTTCCATTCAAACCGGCTCCGAGGACTCTGGGAAAGGCTCACCCTCCTCAATTAGTGAACGGCAAAACGGAAGCTACTCTTCAGAAAGTGACCCTTTTAAGTACAGCTCAGATGTGAAAGTGAGTCTTAGCATCCTCCGATCCGCAATGCAAGGAGAAAGGAAGTACATCTTCGCTGCTGTACTCACTACTAGCAACCGTCAGCCGTTCCAGGAGGAGATGATCCAGCGATACTTGATGGATGCCGAGGAGCGCTTCCGTGCCGAACAGGAACAGAGGAGGGAAGCTGAACGGAAAGCAGCAGGAGGTCTTGCAACAACTAGTGGATCTCAACTGAAAAAGGACGGGCCTGAGCTGAGTTACCGAAGTTTTGAAAGCAAAGAGGAAATCACTGATAACTCGCCTCCTACTTTTAACGCATTGAAGTCGACTTCTTTCAGCCCGATGATGTACTCGGGTGTGGTCCCAATCCCAAGGCCCACCTTCATTGACCATTCTCCTTCCCCAATTACTCAGCATCTACATGTGCACGGTTACATGGATACACGACGGCAGCTGGCAGGAGGTTCGTCGTCTTCTTACCCAGGCCTACCATCCTATGCTACCTTGCCCCGACACTGCCCCCTAGCACAGGGTCCTCCCCATTCCCAGTACCACCCACCTTCCACCAGCTTGGGTAGCCCATCCCGTATCATCACCCCCTGCCTGGCATCTTTTTCCCAGGAGCATGACCCAACTGACTACCCAACCGAACCTACCGGAGGCTATACTAATGGCTTGCGGGACTTGCGCACTACTTTGGACGTTCGTAATGGGCCGATGCCTGTGAGGCATTACTCCTTGGGCAGTGCGGGTGGCCTTGCAAACCTGCAGTCCAGCAGATGCCGAACGCCTACCTGCAATTACTACGGCCACCCCGAGACGGGCAATTACTGCTCGTACTGTTACAGAGAGGAGTTGAAGAGACGGGAAACAGAGCCGGCCATCCACAGGTTTTGAATGGACAATCTCTGTCTTGTTTCTCTCATATAGGACTCATTGGAGCCCACCATGTGAGCCGCATCATATCCTGTTTGTGTGGATCTTGCTTTAAGACATAAGATCGGCCTTTCTGAACCAGGTTACTGAGACTCAGTGTCCACAGTGAATGGGCATTGCGGAAATGGGACTGCTGTTGTGTTACATTTTGCTGTGGTTCATAGGCAGGAGCTTTAAGCTCCTCTCACATTTGCTTGACGTGGTCATCCTCTTACCTGTCTCCTTGTCTCCTCCTTGTGGCGAGAATGTAGAACACGGGCAAATAGACATTTGAACACAACATGCTACGTTGCGTCACATGAACATGCCGCGTACCCCCAAAATACACGTTAAGCACAACCAGAAAATGCGTATTTATATTAGCTACAATTAATCCATTTATATCAGCTGCAATCAAAATAAGACTTGCCATATTGCGAGCGTAAGGCAACAACACTCTGTTAGCTTCGAGTGTTATCCACATCGGCCCATTTTACTGTAAAGCTACAATACTTTAACTTTGCACCCCTTTTGAAGCCATACTTAGTTGGCTTAAATTAGCTAATATGGTGCTTTCTCGCTTCTAAGATGTTTAACTTATGGAGCTGCCGAACCTTGACCGACAAAAGGTTCGTTTTAGGTCTTTATATGCCCTGGTTAAAAAATTGGCAGTCATTTCCGTTTTATTAAGTGTTTCTAGAACATTTAAAAGTGCAAATCCTTTAAAAATTAGCGCAAAGAAATCCCTTTCTCAAGAAAAGAAATCGGACATATTTGTTTTTGGAAATGGTACATCATGTTGTAGTATTGAAGTATTATGTTGGTATTATTGATAAATTAGTTCTAGGTACTCGCAGGTCAAAGGGGGCGGATGTTGAAAACAATTTCTGACCTCTTCAGTTGTTACTGCTGCACCAAATAATATGGTGTTACTTTATGATATTGGGGTTATTCCATTCAAATTCACTGGACACAAGATGATTGATAGACGCAGTATCGCCCCCAGAGTAGTTGCTGCACCAAGTCAAGCACTTTTCTCATGTCCAGAGGTTGTGCATGTGGGTTTTTAGATGAATAGACTGTTATGTTGCTGTGCTTCTAGTCTGGCGGTTTGCTCCATTCTGGAGGCGGAGCTTGCGGTTCCACTCGCGTGGACTGCGGAGGTCAGGGTTCGGCTGTAGGTGCCACTGTGTTGTGCGCAAAACTCACTTGTTTCCTAGTTGCCTTTTCAGTCTTAGTTCAGTCCTCCCATGAGGATTGTTGAACTGAATTTCTACTTTTGTTTGGTTTTGGATTAACAGTGCTGATTTTCAATGTTTGTGGACGTAGAGGGATGCTAGCACTAGCAGATCTCTCGAAACTATACGATGCACCTTGAGTCGAGATTTTGTGACAAACGCTTTTCAAAATCCTTTTACACTGTTAACAGAAAGTCCAGCCTCTGATAAAGCCAGTTGTACGAGTCCGTTAGAAATGTAAAATGCTGTCATTTACTCTCTCTTGCATGCAGTTCAAAACCCGTATGACTGGGTCCGTTTTCCATACAATGAAAGTAAATGTGAAGCATACAACTTGTGTGGTATATTTCAAGTATGTGAGTAATAGACCATGAGTTATTATTCACACAAAGTCTTGCCCTCTGCTCATTTACTGACAAATTTGACATTAATGAGGACAAATAAGCACAATACACCAATGTGGACGTGCAAATGAGATTTTGAGAGCTACGTTGGACTACGAACACGTACTCCATTTTGTAGATGAGCCAAACCCGTCTGCCCATCTTGTATGTTAGATCATAGTAGGGAAGATCAGTTTTTGCTCCATTTTAACTAAATGTTTAGTTACACCGTTTTGCAGAGCGCCACATTCACTTTCATTATATGGAAAAGAGCAGTCTGGACATTCTGCTAAACATCTCATTTTGTGTTTGACCGCAGAAAGTCAGTCATACAGCTTCAGAACGACATGAGAGGGAGTAAGATATGACACATTCTTTATTTTGGGGTGAACTATCCCTTTACCCTCTCATTGCTCATGTGAAATGGGCTCTTAGCACCGTAAGATGATGTTGCTGCTGTGATCATGTTCATTGGATGTGGGTAAAAGTGTTGGTGAACTGCAGATGAAGAGCTGCGTCGTAGCGAACCGCCTCCGCTTCCGAAACACTCAATACAAATATAATCAGTCGTATGCAAATATTTGTATAACTGTGTCAGCTCAAGGCCACATTGCATCTCCAACGTTCCCACATTTGCATCACTGATTTGCACGATTAAAAATATGTCAGGCTAGTATCCTAACAGCTTCAACACACCTCTTTATATATGGCATCTCCCGTGTTTTCAAAGCTTAGATTCATTTTATTCTTTTTAAAGCACTAAATTTCCTATTACTGTCCAGCAAGATATGGAGGGTTAATGGTTTCATTATTTTTATATATATTTTTTTTTCTCCCCAAATGAAAGTGAGATATTTTTGACACGTTATTCACTCGCATGACCAATAGATGGCACACTTGTTTAGGTTTCTTTTTCATCATCACCCGTATTTCAGCATCAATGCCTCCCTAGTGACCTTTTGAGACTGGCTCAGTTTTTCTCAGTGTAAATAAGGGACAGTTTTGTACACTGCTGCTGCTTTTGTTTGTTTGTTTGTTTCATTTGGTCAGGCACATTTGAATATAAAATGCAAGCAAATAACTTTTTTTGGTCTTATGTAAGGCATATACCATTTACCCAGATTTCCACTCTGCTAAGTCGCAAAAAGGAATTCATCGCGTGCGTGTGCGTGTGTGTGTGTGTGTGTGTGTGTGCGCGCGTCTGGTAAATTGTGCTTTTGCAAAACATATTGCAGCTTCAAGGCACAAACCAGAGGAAACTGTCAGTGAAATGACAGCTACTCTCCGTCAGAGTTTATGTTCTCCTTCCGATGCACTCGTCGTTTGCGTTTTAACGGATCCATTTATTTAACAAATGGAAAGGTCATTCAGCCCCCCCACCCCCCCCGAGCGTCGGACTTCAATAAGAGTGCAAACATTTTTGTATTAAGAAATAAAAAAATGTATAAATACGTTCAAGTTATTTTTGTAAGTCGAAAAAGCAGTTTTCCAGTGTTTTTTAAAGATGCGAATGTATGCTGTAGGACCGCACCGGCGCGCCCTGAGTCGAAGCCGGCGGAGTCAGTATCCTGGTGTGTGTACTGACCAGAGAAGCCTCTGAAATCAGAGCGTTTCTCCTGAACAAACCAATTTCTCCATCAGTGTGATCTGACAAAGGTATGATTTGAAATATATATATATATATATTTGTAGTAAGATTTTTCAAAAGACTGGGATGTTTATTTCCGAAACTAGGATGTTCTTTCTTACACGGCTATAGTTGTCAAACAGACGGGCCTCCTGAAGTTTCCTAATTTCTATTTTAAAGCGAATTATGCTACTTAATCACATTTTTGAGTACATTTTTTAATGATGGTGTTGGTGGCGTCCACCATCGGTTTTCAAACACTAAATTCTTCTTATTTAATAATACAGTGGGCTTTGTTTTTGTTATGACGTAGCTTACTTACTATTTTTATATGGTATGTTTTCATGGATGTGACAGAGCTACAGTCATCAGCATTCTCGAATTTGCATGAGACTGAAAACTGTTGCATGTACAGAACTGGCAGATGCAATTTATCTAATCATATTTGTGCATTACTTCTGGCTAATTTCGGGCGATTTGTGTTTGTTTTCAGCCGTTTCACCTTTCTCTGTGTTTGAGAGGTGAACCCCCAGGCTGTGTGACAGTGCAATCTAAGGTGGAAAGAACATCTGATTTTTATGTTAGTTTTATTTTATTTTTATTTTATTTTTGCACCGTTTTAATAAAATTCTCATTGTATTTAAACAGTTTGTTTGTATTGATTTTTTTTTTTTATCTTCCACTCTTGCTCTCTACATTTGACTATAGAGTCTTCGTAATGAAAACATCTTGTATTTTTACAGTGACACAAGCTTTCAGCTATACCAAGGTTTTATACCAATTTTAATGGGAATTAGTAAGGGCTTAATTTGCAAAATAATAATTAATTAATTAAATAATGGACATTTCTGTATATACAGAATGTTACTGCTTTTATAATCCAATAATTTAATGCAACCTAAAAAAAATTTAAATCCAGTAATTCCACTATCCAGCAGTGTTATTTTAATATCATTGAGATATTATAGTTTTTATAAATATTATGAATCAGTTCTTTTAATATTTTTCAGTTTCATTTTCAGTAATTTTTTTTGTGTTATTTTTTTATTAGTTTTTGTTTTATAGGGGTGGGTGTGTGTGTGTAATGTATGTGTGTGTGTATATATATATATATATATATATATATATATATATATATATATATATATATATATATATACACACACACACACACACACACACACACACACACACACACACACACACACACACACACACACACACACACACACACACACACACACACACACACACACACACACACACACACACACACACACACACACAGGTGCTGGTCATAAAATTTGAATATCAAAAAGTTGATTTATTTCAAGAATTCAACTTAACAGGTGAAACTAATATATTATATAGACTCTATATTATATAGATATTTCAAACCTTTATTTTGTTATAATTTTGATGATTATGGCTTACAGCTTATGAAACCCACGAATTATTATATGAAATCACACAGTAATTACACATGGTCATTGAACCAGGTTTTGGTTCTTTTGGCAGTGTGGGCAGGTGCAAATCCTGCTGGAAAATGAAGTCAGCATGAAGTGCTCTGGAAATGTCCTGGTAGACGCTGCGCTGACTCTGGATTTAATAAAGCACAGTGGACCAAAGTCCTCTTTTCTGATGAGAGCAAATTTTGCATCTCATTTGGAAACCAAGGTCCCAGAGTCTGGAGGAAGAAGGGAGAGGCACACAATCCAAGATGCTTGAAGTCCAGTGTGAAGTTTCCACAGTCTGTGTTGGTTTGGGGAGCCATGTCATCGGCTGGTGTTGGTCCACTCAACGCAGCCGTCTCTACCAGGACATTTCCAGAGCACTTCATGCTTCCTTCAGCAGACAAGCTTTATGGAGATGCTGACTTCATTTTCCAGCAGGATTTGCACCTGCCCACACTGCCAAAAGAACCAAAACCTGGTTCAATGACCATGGTATTACTGTGTAATTACTGTGTGATTACATGTAATATTCAAATTTTCTGGGATTTTGATTTCGTGGGTTTCATAAGCTGTAAGCCATAATCATAAAAATTATAACAAATAAAGGTTTGAAATATCTCACTTTGCATGTAATGAGTCTATATAATATATTAGTTTCACCTGTTAAGTTGAATTCTTAAAATAAATCAACTTTTTGATGATATTCTAATTTTATGACCAGCACCTGTGTATATATATATATATATATATACTTCAGGCCGTTGAATTCTAAAAAAAATAATAAAAATAATGCACACCCGAGGTGTTTACCGCATTACCACCTCGGGTGTGCATTATTTTTCTAATAATGCAATGGCCTGTCGTCAATTATTCCTTACATATATACATATACATACATATATATATATATATATATATATATATATATATATATATATATATATATATATATATATATATATACAGTACAGGCCAAAAGTTTGGACACATTACTATTTTTAATGTTTTTGAAAGAAAGAAGTTTCTTCTGCTCATCAAGCCTGCATTTATTTGATCAAAAATACAGAATTTTTTTTAATATTGTGATATATTATTACAATTTAAAATAATTGGTTTTCAATTTATTATACTTTAAATGATCATTTATTTCTGTGATGCAAAGCTGAATTTTCAGGATCATTACTCCAGTCTATCACATGATCCTTTAGAAATCATTCTAATATGATGATTCATTATCAAAGTTGGAAACAGTTCTGCTGCTTAATATTTTTTCATAACCTGTGATACTTTTTTTAGGATACTTTGATGAATAAAAAGTACAAAAAAAAAAAGAAGCAAATGTTTTAAAAATAGAAATCTTTTGTAACAACAATATACACTACTGGTCAGTAATTTGGGGTCAGTCATTTTTTTTCTTTCTTTTTTTGAAATAAATCAATACTTTTATTCAGCAAGGATGTGTTAAATTGATAAAAAAGTGATAGTAAAGAAGATTTATATTATTAGAAAATATTTTTCTATTTTGAATAAATGCAGTTCTTTTTAACCTTTTATTCATCAAATATATTAAGCAGCAGAACTGTGTCCAACTTTGATAATGAATCATCATATTAGAATGATTTCTAAAGGATCATGTGATAGACTGGAGTAATGATCCTGAAAATTCAGCTTTGCATCACAGAAATAAATGATCATTTAAAGTATAATACATTGAAAACCAATTATTTTAAATTGGAATAATATATCACAATATTACAGTTTTTTTCTGTATTTTTGATCAAATAAATGCAGGCTTGATGAGCAGAAGAAACTTCTTAAACATTAAAAATAGTAATGTGTCCAAACTTTTGGCCTGTACTATAAATATATTCTTTGTTTAGTTTTAAGTTTTAGTTATTTTGTCACATCAAGTTAAACTAAA
This sequence comes from Leuciscus idus, assembly GCA_021554675.1. Lineage (NCBI taxonomy): Eukaryota > Metazoa > Chordata > Actinopteri > Cypriniformes > Leuciscidae > Leuciscus > Leuciscus idus. The sequence continues at coordinate 31,547,971 of CM038635.1, read as the reverse complement.
TTAAAATGAGAAACATTGCCTCTGATATCCAGTCACTGAAATGTGTAAACCCTGAATTAACCCTGAATCAAATTAACAAGAACAAAAACCATAGCCATAAGCAAGCATGCAACTTGCTTCCTCAAAATGCAGCTGAAATCTTTCCATCCAATAGTTTCAAACATGTCTAAAGTCACAGCAAGGTAAATGTAAATTCCCAGAAAGCACTGCCTGTCATTTAAGACTGCTAATTACCACAGCATGTGATCTTTGCCTCCTGTCACAACACAGTTAACAGGCTAAAGAGTAAATACAGTTGACTCTCCCTAATTCAGCTGTATATTGGATTATTGGAAGCTAGTTGGCTTTTATAATGTGAGAATATATACCTTACATTTTAGTAGTTGCCAGATTAGCCCTCAGGACATTTGCCTTGTTTATGAGGTATTTTTGTGGGCTATTGCTTGAGTTGTTTTGCTCTAATAAATTCAAAGTGAGAGTCTGATGAATTAGTAATAGCAACACTGATATCTTTGGGATCAGTTTTCATTTGTTTTTGCTTTGCAGGTATCACTTTCAAGAAGCCTTTTCCCCCACAGTGCACACACAGCATCAGTGCACATCCGCCTGAACGCTGATGCTGCTCACTCTTCATGATCTGACAGCGGGTGGAGGCTGATACTGCTCACTCTTCATGATCTGACAGCGGGTGGAGGCTGATGCTGCTCACTCTTCATGATCTGACAGCGGGTGGAGGCTGATGCTGCTCACTCTTCATGATCTGACAGCGGGTGGAGGCTGATGCTGCTCACTCTTCATGATCTGACAGCGGGTGGAGGCTGATACTGCTCACTCTTCATGATCTGACAGCGGGTGGAGGCTGATGCTGCTCACTCTTCATGATCTGACAGCGGGTGGAGGCTGATGCTGCTCACTCTTCATGATCTGACAGCGGGTGGAGGCTGATGCTGCTCACTCTTCATGATCTGACAGCGGGTGGAGGCTGATGCTGCTCACTCTTCATGATCTGACAGCGGGTGGAGGCTGATGCTGCTCACTCTTCATGATCTGACAGCGGGTGGAGGCTGATGCTGCTCACTCTTCATGATCTGACAGCGGGTGGAGGCTGATACTGCTCACTCTTCATGATCTGACAGCGGGTGGAGGCTGATGCTGCTCACTCTTCATGATCTGACAGTGGGTGGAGGCTGATGCTGCTCACTCTTCATGATCTGACAGTGGGTGGAGGCTGATGCTGCTCACTCTTCATGATCTGACAGCGGGTGGAGGCTGATGCTGCTCACTCTTCATGATCTGACAGCGGGTGGAGGCTGATGCTGCTCACTCTTCATGATCTGACAGCGGGTGGAGGCTGATACTGCTCACTTTCATGATCTGACAGCGGGTGGAGGCTGATGCTGCTCACTCTTCATGATCTGACAGCGGGTGGAGGCTGATGCTGCTCACTCTTCATGATCTGACAGTGGGTGGAGGCTGATGCTGCTCACTCTTCATGATCTGACAGCGGGTGGAGGCTGATACTGCTCACTCTTCATGATCTGACAGCGGGTGGAGGCTGATACTGCTCACTCTTCATGATCTGACAGCGGGTGGAGGCTGATACTGCTCACTCTTCATGATCTGACAGCGGGTGGAGGCTGATACTGCTCACTCTTCATGATCTGACAGCGGGTGGAGGCTGATGCTGCTCACTCTTCATGATCTGACAGCGGGTGGAGGCTGATGCTGCTCACTCTTCATGATCTGACAGCGGGTGGAGGCTGATACTGCTCACTCTTCATGATCTGACAGCGGGTGGAGGCTGATGCTGCTCACTCTTCATGATCTGACAGCGGGTGGAGGCTGATGCTGCTCACTCTTCATGATCTGACAGCGGGTGGAGGCTGATACTGCTCACTCTTCATGATCTGACAGCGGGTGGAGGCTGATACTGCTCACTCTTCATGATCTGACAGTGGGTGGAGGCTGATGCTGCTCACTCTTCATGATCTGACAGCGGGTGGAGGCTGATACTGCTCACTCTTCATGATCTGACAGCGGGTGGAGGCTGATGCTGCTCACTCTTCATGATCTGACAGCGGGTGGAGGCTGATACTGCTCACTCTTCATGATCTGACAGCGGGTGGAGGCTGATGCTGCTCACTCTTCATGATCTGACAGCGGGTGGAGGCTGATACTGCTCACTCTTCATGATCTGACAGCGGGTGGAGGCTCATGTGAAATGCTTCACTGATACTGAAGTGACAAGGTAACTACGTGACAAACGCTATGGGAATGTCAAGTGTGTTTGTTCATTTGTGAATTGCAATATGTTTGCATTTAGATGCATTGGTAAAGCATATAATAATAATCAAAAGCTTTCACTACCTAATGTTCAGAAAAAGATGTTTTGATTTATTTTTTTTCTTTAGCATGCAAACCGTATGGCGTAATGTTTGCTAGCATTTAGACCTCTAAACTCCACTAGTGCTGAGTGTTTTTTTCACAAAGTGTGATTATGAATGACAGAATGTACTTTATATTCTATATAGTCCTTATTTTTCTAGTATTTCTCTTGGGTTTTTCTCTATTCCATATTATTATATATTATATTAATATTATAATTATTGTAATATATACTAATATATATTATATTGATAGCTTAATAAGGAGATAGACAGACAGACAGACAGATGGATGGATGGATGTCTGGATGATGGAAAATTGACATCTTTTTTTTAAATATTGTAAAATTAAAAATGATTAAAGATTTTGTAAGCCTTTTCTTTTTGACTTTTTTTTTTTTTTTTTTTTTTTTTTTTTGATAACGCAATGAAACATGCCAAAATGGCCAGGCTGTCATACAAAGAAATTATGAAAGAAATATGAATAACTGATTGTTGTATGCATTTTGCATAGTAGACAGACAGATGGATATTCTTAAAGTGATATATTCTCATATTGTTATAAACATAAAAATATTCAATATACTTAATAATTTAGTCAAACAATAATAAAAAATTGAAGATACTGGCTCTGCTTGGAATAGCATATTGCCATACCCATAATAAGAATTGTGAAATACTAATGGGAATTGATAAGGTCCTAATTTTAATAATAATAATAATTATTATTATTAATGATTGACAAAATTTATAAATTCAGTTAATAATTTTTATGCTTGCCTCTAAATTATTTCACGTATGGCTAGAAGCTGATCTTTTTGCAATCTCAATGATGTCATGCTTTAAGAGTCATATATAGTGTTATAAACACAAAAATATTCAATATACTTAATAATATAGTCAAACAAATACTGCCATAGCCTACTACTGTCATGGAAAAGTTAAGAATTTTGAAATACTAATGGGAATTGATAAGGTCTTAATTGAAATACATTTTATTAATTAACAAAATTAATAAATTCAGGTTTTTTTTTTTATTGTTTATGCTTGCCTCTAAATTATTTCACATATGGCAAGAAGCTGATCATTTGCAATCTCAATGATGTCTTGCTTTAAGAGTCTCCAAAAAAGACCTGGGCACTGGTAAAACATCTACTATAATATTTTTCCATATTATAATACTATAATAGGGAAAAAATAATATATAGCTAATTTTGAATGGACGTCAATGGGAAAGATGCTTTTCCAAATGATGTGTTTGTCTACCAGTAGCGGCTAACAGGGCTATGCTAACCAGCCAAACCTGACTTAACCCCTTGGAATGACCTGTTATTAGACGAGCACCTCTTACCAGGCGCAGATGTTCATCCATCACCCTGTAAATGAAAGTTCAAAACGAATGCATTACATTGTGAGATACATTACACACGGCATCGTGCTCTGTTGTGTACGGCACAAATATAGTAGAGGTCATGTGAGTTTCTCACACACACAAAATGTGCAAGCTAATGTGCAATGTGGAAGCAGCGCACAGAAGCGCATTGAGTGTGTTTCGCGGGACTGGCCCTTTAAGAGACTCGCTCTCGCTCCTGGGTTTTGTTACTCAGTAACACCCGTGTCATTTCACTATGGCGAAGGGGCGGTAAACAAATGCGATGGAAAAGCGCGTTCTCTGTGTGAAAATACATTTGCTTTAGAGATGATTTGGCGTTTAGTTGGATATGTTAACAGTACGGACGCAGAAATGTGTGAAAGTGATGCAGACAGCGCGCGGATCATCCGTTTTCAGTAACATGGACCAGATCAAACCTTCACCACCAAACCTCTTCCAAATACACCATTTATCCAGTTAGTCCGGGTCCGTTTAAGGTTGAAATCATGTTGACAGGGTCCAAAACCACCTTTAAAGTGAGACAGATGGTACCGGACATGAAGGTAAGCATTAAGGTTTAATAATAATATAAATATCATTTATTTAGGAGTTTATCATTGTTTTCTCATGTCTGCGGTGTCTATTAGTATTATACCACGCAAGCAAAATCTTGAGAAAGGGGTTTCGAACACATCTGTGTACATTGTATTCATTTCACCTGTCAGTATGTTTGTAACAGATGTGTAAATGTTTATGTTGGCTAATGTTTGTGCAACTTTCATGTCCATGTGATTAGTCACTTTCCCGGGAAAACGGCATTCATTAAACTCCTAATTTTACCAGAAACACTTTTAATGGATGTGTCCACAATCTGCAGTTGTTGTAGAAGTCAGTTTTCCATTTAAAAAAAATAAATAAAAAAAAGTTGTAAACTTTTCCAAGAATGACTCATTTTGTCTGGTGTGTGAATTTGAACTCCAGTGTTTAGTATTTTTCAGATGCTGTGATTGTTAATGATGGAATATATTCTATCTGTACTATATTGTATTTAGAAACGGCATTCACATAGTTTGTTTATTTGAGCAGAAACTCTGGTTGAGAATCGGTTTTATAGTTTTTCCAACTATAAAAATGCTCTAAAAGCAACAGGAAAGCATACATCTGCTTTAGTGGTTATGTCTGGCTGTTTGTATTTGTTACTTTTCTGAAAATCACACAGCCTAAATATGTTTGAACAGAGGATTTTTGGTGTACCTTGTAACTCACAGGGTGTGGTGGGTTTATTTTTTGTGATTTGATTCATGCATTTAGCATGCTCAAGTCAAATACACACACACACCTCTTTGTCATGATGTTTTTATATATTTACTCATGCATTCATTCATTTACTTACTGTTTTTGGAGATTGCCAGTTTAAATTATTTCGCTTTTGTTGTATGGAAGAGAGGAAATCAGACTTTCTGCCTAACATCTCCTTTTGTGTTTGACGGAAGAAAGAAAATAATGCATGTCTGATTGACATGCGAGTGAGTATATGATGTCAGAATGTTAGTTTCGGGGTAATCTAATAATCTACTTTCTTTAGTTTAGTTGTAATCTGCTGGTGCTCACCTCTGCTGCATAACTTTCTCCTCTGGCTATTTTAAGCTGGCTCGGGGAGGGGGGACGCTAGCAGATGCCTTCACTCGCGGATTCCCGAGAGCGTAGAGGCCCTAATGTGCACAACATCTGGCTGTTGCCATGGAAACAGCCTACCCAGAACTCACTAGGTGTGTGGATTCTGAATATGCATTGTGTGCAGTGTCCGACATGTAATCCAAGTGGCTGTTCCCTGCACAGAGAATGAATCCGAGTGTCTGAGTGTGTAGATGGTGTCAGATTTAGTGGATGGAGAGCCCACCCAAGCCGGTGCATTTGAGAATGGGCCGACCTATATTTTGCTCCAGTGCTGTAAATGAACAAATGGAAAAGGAATTGTGAATGTAGCAGTTGTGGCGAGACTTCACCACATCGGCTTTTTCATTTAAAAGTCATTAAACCAGCTCAAACCAGTAACCCAGTCATAACAGTCATCCTTCAGAGCGGTTCGTCAGGGGAGGCACAGCTTACCCTAAATTTTGAGGTGGAAAACGGGAGGAGGGCAGTTGAATGCTAAATAAAATTCCCAGTTATTAGTTTCATTTCATGTCTCAGAATGTGAATGTCTTGTTGTAATTTCACTATTGTAACACCATAAAATATGACTGAAGTCAGAACCACCGCTGCTCTTCCTCAAACGTGCCGAATCTGCCGTTCGGAAAACTGTGCTAAGGCGAGTCTGAGGGGACGGAGAAGGCAAATCCATAGCCAGAGACCGTGTCCAAAATCATATACTGTCTGAGTAGGGACTACTTTTGAATTTGAACTCTGTTAACAAGTATGTTCTATATAATTTGATAGTATGTAGTATGAATGAAATTCGGACGTACTACATCCGCCATGTTGTTATTGTCATGTGACCTACCAGCGTCAGTTACGTCGCTTCACTGCCAGTCATAAATGCTCCCCGTGGACTCATGGGATATTAAAGTGTCCATCGAATGCGGACTTTAGAATCTCTCCGGAAGTAGTAGGTCATCCGTGGACTCTTCGCTTATTGTTCTCACATACTATAGTAGGGAAGTGTTTGACTGGGGATGCAGCGTTGGTACTTATAGACTCCATTTGTAAAAAATTAGCCAATAACCATTGAGTATTTCACATTCAGCGTTTAGAGTGTTGAGATAAAATACATTGCAGAGGCAGCTAGCCTTCCTTGGTATATCAACCAATCATCACAAAGACATAAATTATGTGATATTAGTTTGAACTGCTCCTGCTGGTAATATACCAACTACCTTAATTATGAAGAGAGAGTACAGATATTGAATATTTTATCACCAACAAATTTACCAAGATATCATTCACATTCAAGCAGCAGCTGCTTATTAAAAATGAAGGAAGACTCCACACAGAAGTTGCAGTTGGACATACAGTTAGGCTACAGCAATCAGCTTCACTGAACGGATGAATCAATTTCACTAATTGCCAAATAACATGGACATTTATTTTGATAGGCTATAGGTGAGTGAAATTATGTTTATATTTTCTTGAAAAAAAAAAAAAAAAAAAGCCATTCTAAAAAAATCCTCTGGAGAGGATCCCAAGATCTCTACAAGTAATGTGTTTTAAAACCCATGAGCCGACACGGTTTCAGAGTGGAGTTTTCGAGTTCTTCAAATGGGAGTCTTGGGATCAGCCTGTGTGGAATGTCGATGGTTTAAATAATAAAACTATAAATATGGCTCGCTGGTTCCCCCATGGGTCAAAATCCAAATATACTACTGTAGGGCGACTTCCCAGATCAGAAATATCTCAATCATTGTTGCTTTGTTTGGTTTGGTTTGAGTGGAACACGCCATGTGTCGTATGTAATTGATTCAGCTTGTGTTATTGAAGTGAATGCCGTCATCTGGTTTTGGTGCGAGATGAGTGGTTGTTTAAATAAGGGATTTGCTGAAGGTTTGTTTTTTTAAAAAAATACTTAAAATTCTATAAAAAGACGGTGCATAACATAAACAAGACTGTGACACACCCTCTAATTGAACTTGGAGCTTTTCCTGCACTGCCTTTCCTTATGAGACATGGGTTTCTTTTACCATCTTAATAAGCTCCATAAAGAGCATGATGACGCTGTAAGCTTTGTCAGACAAAATCAGCTGAAATAGTGGCAGGTTGTGCATAAATCTACATAACACTAGATTATTTGTGCAAAATTTTTTTTTTTTTTGTGAATGCCGTTGGCCTATTCTAAATTACTGTCACAGTTCTAGGGTATTGTGGGTGTTGCAAATGTGTTTAGAGTGGGTTTTCAGTAAGTTTGGTTGCTAGGGTGTTCTGCCGGCCTAAGGTCTTTAGATATGGCTCTGATCCTTTTTGTGGGATTTTTTTTTTTTTTTTTTTTTTTTTGCTTGTTTTATCGTTCACCAAGCGAAATGTTACACTACAGATCAAATATTTGGAACAATTAGGTTTTTGAAAGAAGTCTTTCATGCTCAACAAGGCTGCATTTATTTGCTTATAAATACAGTATATTGTGAAATTTTATTAAAATTTAAATGACCTGTTTTCCATTTTAATATATATTAAAATGTAATTCATCCCTGTGATGTAAAGCTGAATTTTCAGTCTTCAGTGTCACATGATCCTTCAGAAATCATTCTAATATGCTGATTTGCTGCTCAAGAAACATTTATTATTATCAATGTTGAATTATCATCAATGTTTTGCTTTACAGAACCATTCATAAGTTTGGGGCCAGTAAGAGTTTTTATACATATAAAAATAATTTAGTACTTTCAGCAAAAGTGACAGTAAAGAATAAAGATATATTTAATTTATAGTTAATCAAGTTTCAGTTATGTTTATTCATTTATTTATTAAATTAAAAAAAATTATGATATTAGTATTTAGGCTGGTTTTAGTTGGGAAATACAGAAAGGCAGGATCATGACTAGACAGGAATGATTTTTAATTTTAGGTATGTTTTGTAAGAAACAAAGGAGAAAATACTTCAAACGTTTTATGGAAATGGATGCTTTGTTCCCATTTGTTGACATTTCTTTGCTGTTGAGAGAATGAGAGATGCACACATGGAGTGCATGAAAATAATGAGCGCTGAACAATAGCTTTAAAGCGTTGGGTTTAAGCGTCCCGCCGGGCCTCTATTGCCTCATCTAGCTCTAGATTGATGCCCTGCACAAAGGCTTATTGTGGCTCTGGGCGATGACTAATAAACTTACCAGTGTAAGGTTTATATGGTGGCATAGTGCATCCACACATTCACTGGCCGTCCTGTTTCTGTCTGATTCAGGGGAGAAGAGGCCTGTATGTTCCCTCGGCTGCATTCTCTGGCCACAGAAACCAGGGGAAGCCATGAGCAATGGAAACTGCAATGAGTCTTGGCTGAAGCTGAGGAGGAGGGAGGGATGTGTTTAATGGAGAAGAAAGAGGCAATGAAAGGCAATTACATGATAGCGGTGGCGACCATGTGACTCGAAGAACTGAACCCTCAGCAGAAATGTGCTACTGAGGGTTTTTCTTCTTCTTCTTCCCCATTTATCTGTCCGGCACTGATTGCATGTTTATTCACTTCTGAGATGTTAGGCTGTCCAGTTCACTGGGATTTGAATGCATGATGACTCCTGTCTGAAAACTATTGGATTAAGTTTGGAAGAAAAAAAAAATCCCCATAAATACAGATGTGTGTGTGTGTGTGTGTGTGTTTTGAACAGATTGTTGCTGATCACAGGGAGATAAAAGCTAAGCCTGAAAGCAAGCAAACAAATATACTAGCACTTACTGCATGCCTTTGTTCTTATCTTAGTTGAAATTTTAATTGTAACCTCTGTTTAGAAAAGGTTTGTTGTTGTTTATCTCAAAGTCTTGGGTGTGTTCACACTTGTAGTTCGGTTCGCTTGGCGTTCACGTTGGCATTTTAACACCGAACCTAAAGATACCGAAACTAAAGCATATGGATATTCACAACATGATTGGTCGGCTTTTATTACGTATATTTCGAACATCCGAAACAATGCTGTGTGCTGAGCTAAATGCACTCGTTGTATGTGCATAGCCGACATATGATGGTATTTTGACCAGCTGAGAACTCGTGAAGAACTTATAAAATGTGTAAAGGAGTCAAAACAACGTCAGGAATCCCTCCGTCACACACACACAAAGATCTGCGTCGAGGAGACGCGGTTCTGATGCCTGTAGCGAACCGTGATGGGAAACATTGTGACTATGACGCTGTGCTTGAGCATTCTGTCCTTTTTAGGGTCGCATCTTGTGACGACATGTCCCGTTTTTGGTTCGTTTACACGTCTTTGGTCCGTGTTGCGTTCATATTTCAGTCGAACCGCACCAGAGTTCGTTCAGAAGCGGACGGGACTCATGTTTTCAGCCTCTCGGTCCGCTCGTTTGGTGTCACCAGTTCGGATGGCAGCGTTCACACTTATTCAAATGAACCGCACTAACTGAGCAATCGCACCAGGGTTTGTTTTAAAGGGCACCTATTATGCTCCTTTTTACAAGATGTAATATTGGTCTTGGGTGTCCCCAGAATGCATTTGTGAAGTTTCAGCACAAAATACCCCACAGTTAATTTATTATAACCATTTGAAAATGTCATTTTTGGGGCCTGTTTTAAAAAGAGCTGTTTTGGAGTGTACCACCTTAAATGTTAATGAGCTGCATATCCCCGCCCTGCTGCTGGACCCAGATGATGAAGAGACACCAATGAGAATGGACTAAACGTCTCGGAATGGTTATTTGATACATTTATGTACTTACAAAGTTTTAATCGCGTCCCCTTTGCAATTATGGATGTGCAACACACACACACACACACACACACACACACACACACGAACTGTGATAACGTTCGAGCAATTTTTTGAAACTACACACACACACACACACACACACGCACGAACTGTGATAACGTTCGCGCAATTTTTTGAAACTACACACACACACACACACACACACACACACACACACACACACACACAAATACTGTGATAACGTTTGCTAAGTACAAACGATTTATTAATTTTTTTCTTAAGGGGAGGGAGATAGACGTTTATATACTGTCTATGGAGATAGAGCAGACCTTCATTTATTTACATTTGTAATTGCTGCAAAAATGATAGCCTACGTGACATTAAACTGTCTGACGTTGTTTGTTGAGACATCTATGACGACGACAATAAATAGCTTTAGACGCATTTGTTGTTGAACTGGCTGACATCGATTGAAATGACTATTTGCTCAAAAATCATAAAATACACTTACTTCTGGAGGTGACGTTGAATCGCGAACTGTAGGCAATGATCCACACTTGATTAACTTTGACCCTCGTTCACTAAACAGTCAGTCAGAAAATGAAGGAAGTTTAAGTGGCGCCGTTTCTTCATAAATAAAATCCATCCGCTGCGTTTTCAGTGGCTCTGATGTCAGTGAAGACTACTATGTCCATTCTTAAATTCCACAACAGAACACCTAAGTTACACTTCTTAAGAGACATTACCGGCTGTCGTTGAACCAATGGAGGATGCAGATCACCGAGGGCGGGGTCTATGCCAAAACCAGACTGTCAATCAAACCGCGTCGGTGGGGCTTTGCGCATTTCTACGTCACAGTGAGGGAAATCTAGAACAGGGCGTTCTGAGACAGTGCTTGTGATTTATTGAGATAGTAAAAAAACTACTGGGTGGATTTTTATCATGCTAGGGTGGTTTTGCTCACACACTGCCAACACACATTTATGTTCACACACCATGTAAAAGTGAATTTTGCATAATAGGTGCCCTTTAATCAAACCAAACATGCCAAGTGTGAACATATCCTAAACGTTCAAAAACAAAAACTCCACTCAAGATGTTAAAAAAACACTGAATAAAACACTTTCTTCTTGTTTTTGTGGATTTTATTCTGACGAGCTCAATTAGAATCAATTGCAACTAAATTTATAAAAACTGAACAGAAACTTATGAGCCAGTAAAAAAATATTCTATACATAAACAGTATTTCCCCAAAAAATGGAATATCATCGAATACAAAGTTTTCTTGATTGTTGAACTGGATTCATGATTGATTGATTGTTTTTTTTGTTTTTTTTTTAAGAAAAAGAAATAATTTTTATTTGCTACTTGAACCTACTGTAATATCTGATAGATTTTCTTTTAATTTCTTTTCTTTTTTTATTTGTTCCTAAAGGAAAGGTTCCTAATTTAGTTTTTGGAGCATCCAAGAAGCATTCTGTGTCTCTAAACCACTCCTTTCTGAGAGCCACTGTGCTCTGATTGGTCGATGGCCCAGTCACCCAGCTCCGGAGTCTTCCTCAGCACTTGATACACAGTGATAAGAACAGTAACAATGGTGTCGGTTTTTCCATATCAATTCGAGCCTGATTCCTCCTCCTTTAGAAGTGCATTTAATGTGGATTCGCAGTGCAGAAAACAGTCTTCTCAACATGTCGACAACACGAACCAAACTCGTCCAGGCCTCGTCCGAGTCAAACTCGTCCGGGTCAAAGTAGATGTTGTTCACAGGCAGCCAGTGAAGACCATAGGCTGGCATTATGCAAATTTGTTATGTAGTGTAAAGAGAAATGAGATGGAAGACTTGTTTCGACTTATAATATTATAAAAGCATAATACATGCACTTTAATTTAACTCTGAACATTTGGATAACTGCATTTATTATGTGCATGATGTAGTCAGATGCTTCTGGTTCAAACTCTCCATTGCAGTGTGATGGGAGCTGTGGGTTCAGACCTCTGGAAGTATGTCACCCCTATTATACTTCTGTTCTACTCAGTAGTGGATGGCAAATGAAAGACGCTTTGTTTTAAATGGGACGATAACATCAGCATGTGCAGTTTTAGCCTCTTGTAAATGAAGCTACTTTTGTGGTTCAGTTGCACTGTGGGAAATGAAACCTGAAAGACTATTTAGGCAAAGCATTGAAATATAGAGCCACAAAGTGCTTTCCTGCATCTTGGTAAAAAACAAACCACTATTTTGACCAGTGCATATAAATTTTAGACCCCATTTCCTGCTTCACACCCTCAGAAGGCAAAGGCGTAGGTATTTTTAGCATAAACATGTCGGTTTAATTAGGTTGCTATTATTCTGTACTTCCTGAACCAGATGATGCCTTTTGAGATGAATATATTGTCAAGTCAAGTTTATTTGTATAGCGCTTTTCACAATACAGATTGTATCAAAGCAGCTTCACAGTATTAAATTAAAATAATACAACAAAGTTTGTTTCAAGAGGAATTTATTGATTGATAAAATTAAATTAAATATCCCCAAAATATCCCCAACTGAGCAAGCCAAAGGCAATTGTGTAAAATGAATCAGTTAATCCACCAGTTTTGTAGCTTAATTTCTTTATTTTGTGTGTGTTTGCTCTACAGGAGAGGATGATGAGCCACAGTAGTCTTCACGCACGGGGGAGAGATGTGCTCGGCCTCTGCTGTTTACCAGGTGAAGTCTCACAATGCAAGCTTATATTTATAACGTTGAGATTTATCAACAGGATTTCCATGTTTTATCTATGGGGTTATTTTTTGATAGTCATTTACATTAGCATTAAGAAGTTTCATATCGGTCAGATTTAATGCTTTTTTTTCTTCTCTTTCTTTAACATGGTTGCATTTATTTGGTCAAAAACACAGTAAAAAATTTATTATTGTAAAAAAAATTTTTTTTAAAACCCTGTTTTAATACATTTTAAAATGTAATTTATTCCTGTGATGCAAAACTGAATTTTCAGCATCATTACTCCAGTCTTCAGTGTCACATGATCCATCAGAAATCAGTATAATATGCTGATTTGCTCACAGAACATTTCTTATTTGATCCATTTTTAAAACCGTTGCGCTGCTTCATATTTTAGTGGAAAACATGCTCAACTTTTTTCAGGATTTTTTTTGATGAGTCGAAAGTCCAAGAGAACAGCATTTACTTGAAATAGAAATATTTTGTAACATTATAAAAGTCTTTACTGTCACTTTTGATCAATTTAATGCATTCTTGCTGAAAAAAAGTCAGGAACAGTGGCTACGTTAACACGGACTCCTTTTGTTTCAATCTAAATTAATTCATTCCGATTGATGAATCTGAACGCAGTGTTTACATGAACGCTAAATAAAATGCTAATGCTAAATAAAATGCTTAATAGACCGCTAAATTATCGGAATGATGTGTGCGTTTATATGTCACAAGCTTAAAATCGGAACTGCACGAATATACAGAGTTTCCCACCGTTTTTTGCATACTATTCTCCTACATTGCTTCTTTTCATTGTTTTAAAAAGCAGACTTAACACCATCTCTCGTCTCGTGACGCTATGCAAACTCTGCTGTGTTTGTTCATGTGTTTTGAAGGAGGCGTGGCTTTGGAGAAGCTCTGAAGGGAGGGCGGGATCACGAAAATTGCCTACCCTACCTTTAACACTGATAAGAGAACACATCTACGTATAACTATAAATAACCTTTATTTATATCGTGCTTTATACAATACAGATTGTTTCAAAGCAGCTTTACAGTCAAAACATGCATTTCAGCTGTTGTTCAACTGAAGTCAGTTCAGTGTTAATTCAGTTCTGTTGTAAAGATCATCAATTATTAAATTAGTTTATCTATAAAACAGTTCTGCAAAAAAAAAATGTGTCATCGTCCAGCTCAGTTCTCATACAGAACAGTCAGATCAATAATATTGTTGAATATTAAGAGAGGGGAATATTCTAGGAGAGTGTGTTTATTGAGTGCAACGTGACACACGAAAACAGTGATGTAGTGTTTTGGCATGTGACTCCGCTCTTTGTTGGAAAAGTTACACTGTTTTGAAAACCCTACTGAAAAATGCTTCGCTGCTTTTAGGTAGTTGATCCCAAAAGGAAAGCACCAGGTCTGGATGGTTGTGGTCTGTGTGGGAGAATAACAGTCTGTGTATGTGGGTGTGAATGGGCTCAGAAAACAATCGCTTAGTGTGCTGAGTGTGTGTCGAACCCCAGCAGTCCCTCACCATAATCTCAGCGTCAGCAGTGTGTTAAAGCAGCAGCTTTATTCAGGAATGTGTTGGCAGGCCGTGAGTCCGACCCGGACAAACTAATCTGTAACGCTTCATATCAGCACTTACTCTCAGCGGCCCTTTGGGAGCATAGAGCGATTCCCAACGCATCAACATTTAATAGAGCCGCTACTAACCTCAACGCTCTGCTCACACACGGCTTAGTCTTTGTTGTTATTCAGCTTTCAGAGTCTTACTGTTTGGACTCCAAACACACACACCTGTTTACATTTGTGAATTCAATAAATTCTCAAGAGCATTTAATACAGTTGCCCCAAAACGTTGGACAGCTAAACCACACTTTTAAATGTCTAGACGTCTAAAGCTGTTGCATTATTTTCATATTTTGTTTTCTCAGAACTAATTTTACTTTTTTGAGCAAGTCTCATTCACTAAGAAATCTGTGTACGAACGTTTTTTTTACGAATAAATCATGATTCATCAATATTTAATTTATTCTAAATGTATTCTAAGAACAACTGAAACCACTCGTACGCGCTCTTGGTGGCCTTATAAAATTAAAATAAAATGTAATCTTTTCAACAAGGATAAAGATCTTAAATGTATGTGCTTCTAAAAGGGTGTGCGGAAGACCCTTTTAATTTGTGATGTGATGGCCAAGTGCGGTAACACATACTCCAAATTTATCCTCTGCATTTAACACATTCAAGTTAGTGCACATACATTATTGAAGCTTGGCTACCTCTCTGGACACCACTGTTGCAAAATCTATTTCACTGCTTTAACAGCAGACTTTTCTCAGTTCAAAGAACTATGACACTGGCACAAAGGCCATGTACACACTCCAGCTGAACCAAGTTGTCACATCACCTATTAATATGGAAAAAATAACAAGCCCAAAGATGCCTATAATAAGTGGACATGGCAACGCTGCAAATGCGTGCTTTACGAGCATAAACAAAAACACAGCTGAGCGAGACGCGAGCGCAACGGTCAAAAATGTTCTTCAAGCGCATGTTTATGTAGAAAAAGAATGTAAAAGTAGTGCAAAAAAAAGCCTAGCCAACAAAATTAACAGATATTATACATGGTTACACACGCTCACTCACACTGTAGCCTACATTACTCAAAGAAAGAAATGCACATCGTACACAGCCACAGAAATACACAGCCATCTGCATTTGTACTTTGTCACGAAAATATAAATAAACACGCTGTTGCATTTTAATAACTTTAAAAAAAAACTTTTCAACATTATTTTGCAATGTTTACTGATAACTACAAGCCGTTTGATTGGTTATAGGCTACTCAAGGAGCTCTACCGGTTATGGTATGGTTTGATAGCGTTTGTGTCTGAGACTCCTTGTCTATGAAAGAGAATTAATGCCAGGAAAAAATGCAATCATTACATAGGAACGATGATCCAATGTTTAACCAGTGTTTGTTGAAATCCGTTTTATGTGTGTTCCATTCCACATTTGTTTTAAGATATTCCACGCAGGCTATACATGATCACAGTTAGATGCATGTTAAGTGATTTTCTCTAGATTTTAAAGCAAGATTTAAAAAATAATAATTGCCACCCCAATAAAATCCCTGGGTCTTATCTGGCCACCCCTGAAATAAAGTTCTGGCTATGCCCAAGCTCAAGGGCTCAAGTCGTGGGTATTGACATTTTCCTGCTGGTATTGAGTACCAGGTATCGAACCTACATCCTTCGTGTTACAAGTCTGACTCTCTTACTATTAGGCCATGATTTATTTTTTGTGGTGTTTTTTCCTTTATTATTATGACAGACAGAAAGCAAAGTGGGAGAGAGAGGGGGACGGGTTCGGGAAAGGTCCGCGAGCCAGAACTCGAACTCGGGTCGCCTGAAGCGCAGCGGAGCTACATTTCTCTGCGCTGCCCACGAGGCTATCGGCTCCGACCTAATTACTCAAATTACTACCTCAGTCACTAATATAGAATACTCCAAATTCATCGACATTAGAACAAGGTGAAGATCAAATTCATGTGCGTATGCAAGTGTTGTGAATTAGGTGGAAAGTTTTCGTGAGAAGTGTTTTTTTTAATCAACTGGTGTAAAAATGGTTTTCTTTATTGACACCTACAGAATTACAGTTAGTACTGACAGCATTAGTTTGTCAAACATATAGTGTCAAATTACTTTGTGTTTTCATTTTGAACAGTTCAAATGTTTGGGGTCAGTTCTATTTATTTATTTTTATTAATATTTGTATTCAGCAAGAATGCATTAAATTGATCAAAAGTGGCAGTAAAGACATTTATGAACTTAAAAAATATTTAGATTTGAAATTAAAACGTGTAAAATGTGTACCTGTTTCCACAAAAATAATAAGCATCACAACTGTTTTCAATATTGATAATAAGAAAGCAGCAAATCAGCATATTAGAATGATTTCTGAAGGATCATGTGACACTCAAAATTCTTTGCCATCACAGGAATAAATTACATTTTTAAATATATTAACAGAAAACGGTTATCTTACATTGTAATCATATTTCACAATATAACCGTTTTTACTTTATTTTTCGATCAAATAAATTCAGCCTTGGTGAGCATAAGAGACTTCTTTCAAAAACTTAGAAAAATCTTCTGACTTTTAACTTTTGAGTGGTAGTGTATATACTAGTACAATATAGACATAAATACAGTAGATACAGTAGTAAAATATAGGCAGTGTTGACAGTATAGATAATATTCTTAGTTGAACACCAGTCTGAAGCAGCACATGTCATGACTACTCCTTTGTTATGGGATCCTCATTCATTTGAATCTTAGAGGTCTAAGCTTATAGATATCACAAGTGTCATCCATCCACAGTGGTTTGAATATGGAGCGCACAAACGCAGATGAACCATTCTGAGTCAAAGGGCTCACATTGCAGATCCCCGTGGACACACACGCAGTCATGTGTAAGTCTCGACCTCCATCCACACGATCTCTGATAACCCTCCAACGCAGGACAGAGGAAACTGAATCGGTCCCTGGGGGTGAACAGGTCAGAGGATTTTGAAAGAGTAGATTATACTGTATATAAGGCTGCTATTTAAAAAGATATGTATGTAATGCAATGATAAATTATTCAAACATGTAGTACGCTTCAATGTTGTAACGTGACCTTGTTATGTTTAATTTAGAGAATGGCATCCAGTTAGCATCTCAGAATCAAAATGAGTCATTTAGCATTTTTTTTTAGCAATTGTGAATGCAACATTTTTTTGAGTGCTCTGGTTGTACTGCTCGTTTAGGCAGATGCATACAGAAAAATCACATTGAACATATACGGCATAGTTCAAAAATAGTATGGGTAGTATTGTAGTATGCAATTTTAAACACACCCCATGAGATACTGTTTAATTGTTATGTAGAGAGTTAGTATGTTCTTATTTGTGTTGTAAGGGTGGGTGAAAAGAAAGGAATTAGTGTTTTGGCAGTGTCTGCAGCAGATGGTATTATTTAGCTGCGTTAGTGTATTTTTTTATTTGACTTTGTGGTTTATTTCTGTAACTGGGACAAAACCCCAGTAAGTTCTGAGTTCTAGCAGCAAACCAGCTCAAAATGACTGACAGGCAGAGAAGTTTTGTTATTGGCTAAACTATTAGCATACCACGTATGAATGTAATTACTTAAATATTTATTTATTTAATTATTATTTAATTATTTATTTTAATTTGTATGCATTTATTTATTTATTTATTTTACATATTTTTTATATTTAATTGTGTATATATTATATTTTATAAAATATATCTTTTTTAATTTTTTTATTTATTGTTATGTTTATTTATTAATATATTACTTATTTATTTTTAGTTTATTACTTATTTATTTTTAGTTTCTACCCATTTAATGTATTACTTATTTATTTTAATTGTTATTTCTTTATTTACTTTTTTTAACATTTATTATTTATTTTAATTTATTTTTTAATTTTTATTATTTATTTATTTTAATTTGTTTATTAATTTATTACTTTTTCATTTATTATTTATTTATTTATTATATTTTTATTATTTAGTTTTTACTTTATTTTTTTATTTAATTGTATTGCTGTTTAAGAGCCCAGGACTGTGAGCTAATTATGTGAGGAAGGGACATTTTCTGTGTGTGTTTTTCTATAAAGTCTTGGTATAAAGTCACTGTAACCCAGTCCAACTAGTAAACCAAAACCTTAAAGCTTTTGAAATGATAAGATAGATGTTTGGTCTTTTAAGACTGGGAATGCAAGATGTGGCCATGCTTAATGGTTCACGTGACGTCATACGGTAGCCTAAAACCTTGAAAAAGAAATCTGGCTGATGTGAATCTGAGAGGTATGATCAGCATGGCTGTGGGAGCGCACGCTACTCTTGTCTGAAAGTGAAGGGTAATGGA
>CM038635.1:31511690-31524190 GCA_021554675.1 Leuciscus idus | reverse complement strand
CCTTCCAAAATGCTGCTTTGGGTAGTATTGGTGAGTTATTAATAATCAATGCAAACAGCCACTATGACACAACAGATAAAAGCACACAAGAAGAGAAAATCCTGTGTTTATAGATAAAGTTTTAGATATCATTTTACTGCATATCTGCAGTACATTCCCTGAGGGTTTTTGCAATGATTATAATTTAGAAGAAAATGTGAATATGATCTTTTTACATTTTATACTTTTTACATTACATAGTAATTTCAATGTGACCTATTCCAATGTCTTCGACTTATAAATTGAGAGTAAAACTTCTCAAATATGTAGGAATTTCTTTTTCATTTCAGTAGAAAAGTTCTATATTATCACTATATTATAGGAGTGAGCAAAATTCTATTAATAAAAGTATATGTATGCGTATGAATTAAGTAACTAAACAGCAATAATGAGCTACGTGTTATTTACTAAGTATTATTATACAGATGAATATAAATGGAAACGAGTAATTTCTTTTTCTTATCATTTAGTGAAAATCAGTGTGGAAAATATTCTTTGATTATTTTTAACTAAATATATTATTGTATTGCATGAAACATTTTGAATCTACTTCGCTATAATGGCTGAAATTATGGTTATTTAAAAAATATATATTTAAATGTTTTTAAAAAGCGATTTCAGAGCAAATACATAAATATTGTGATTTATATTTTCAAAAAGCTGAATAATTTTGAAATATAATAGTTTTCGCCCAGTCCTAGCTGTGTGACCCATGCATATTTGATATTTTTAAACGAATCATAGAAGGAAATGTGAGCCAAGCCACATCTCTGAGAAGGAAAGTGACCGTCAACCGGATGAATAATGGAAAGTAATCTGAAACGGGTCACCTTCTAGCCCTTTTTCAACCTTGTCAAGGTTTGTTTGTAGTCAGTTCATGTTCATTGCACCAGTCCACTCGATCTCCAGCAAGCAAATTGAGTTTGCAGCTCTCGGGAGGTTTTGCACATAATCCGGATCTTGTAACCAATCCAAACGTTTAATGCCTCTCCTCTATGCTGTCTATAGAAATGAAGCAGTTTCTAAGCAACCGGCGGCGTGACCCCACCATGAACTGGTTCGAGAGTTCGTTGGGTTGGGAGCAGGAGCTGGAGAGGACATGTGCCACGGGCTGGAGGGTCAGCTCTGTCAATGACCGCTTTGAGATGTCCACCAGGTAGAGATTAGAGATCCACTTTCAGACCTCCTGTGCTCAGTTTAGTACTGACATTAGAGGGTGTTATTCCGCTTTTTAGACACGACTGATGTTGTGTGTACCATAACAGGTTACTGTGAAATGCTGCTCTCACACATACTCTCTGATGAATAGCCTTTGGTGTGTTCTCCTCCCATTTGTGTAGAATGCAGATCAATTTACACAAATTGGATGGAAAAAGCTAAATAATAGTAGTTATCATTTGAAGATAACATGGCACACTTGCTGATTTTTATATGCAAAGTAGTTAAATTATATAACAGCTACATGTACCATATGGGCCAAAAGTGATCTTCACCCTATTTTATTAATTATAAAAATGTGTTAATGATTTTTTCCACATATTGCGTACTTTGTAAATGAATAAAACATGTCATATTGTGCAGACATAATTTTGGCCAGGCTGTCATACAAAGAAATTATGAACACATGCAAAAACAAGACCAATGATATATTAATAACTAATTATGATTATGTATTTTTTCTGCATAAAAATATAACCTGTAGCTGCACTTTATCTCTTTTTTTGCCAAATAACTTGGTCAGATAAATACCCTAACCAAGTTTAGTGTTTTGTTCTTCCCACCCATTTAAAATATTTATTTTGATGGATTAATTGAACTTTGTAGGCTGTGTATTACCACTGTGTGCATAAGCATATTGCATGCTTATCCGAATGCGTTATAAACTTTTAAGTTGAAGTTTGGGGTCATTTATTTCTTGTAAAGAAATGAATACTTTTTATTGAGCAAGGATTCATTAAATAAACCAGAATTGACAGTAAAGACATTTATAAAGTTACAAAAGATTTCCATTTCAAATTGATGCTGTTCTTTTGAACTTTCTATTTATCAAATCCTAAAACAAACTCAAACAACTGTTTTCAACATTGATAATAATAAGAAATATGTCTTAAGCAGCAAATCAGCATATTGGAGGGTCATGTGACACTGAAGACTGGAGTAATGATGCTGAAATTCTTATGCTTTGTGCTTATGCTTTGATAACAAGAATAAATTACATTTGAACATATATTCAAATAGACAACAGTTATTTTAAATTGTAGTAATATTTTGTTTTTGACCAGATAAATGCAGTCCTGATGAGAGCTCACCACATAATATCATGTTTTCACAAGGATATCCAATCATAATCGCATGTGGAAACTGCTAACCCTATTCTTCTTCTTCTGTGTTCTTGTAGTCTGCCCAGATTCAATGTGGTTCCTCAGAGGGTCCTAGACACAGAGCTCAAGAAAACATTCGCCCACTTCAATGAGGGACGCATCCCAGTGAGTTCATGCCGACATGCCTTTACAAAACACCAACCCTTTTAAACACAACATGAAATTAAATATGACCTGGTATAAGGATAAAATCACTGTTTACCAAAATGGAATGTTCCTAACTTTTGTTTTCATAATACGTTGTATTGTTATCATAATCAAAATGTAAATACTTTCTACCAAGGCTGCAGAGCAAGGCAAAATTATATAAACATAAGGATAAAATCAATTCCTCATTTCTCACAGAACATTGTTTGACTTAAAATGTGTCACATTGCAAAAGTAAAGTTTTGTGAATGATGTTTCATGTTGTCCTTAAAGTAATAGTTTATCCAAATATTAACATTTTCCTCATGTTGTTCCCAAAGTGCATGCTATTCTTTCTATGGAAAAAAAGGGAATGTTTGAAGACATTTTTACAAAGCTCTTTTCTGTAAATTGACAGTTCATAAAGAGTCTGTCAAGTTTCAGAAAATACATAAAATCACCATAAATAATACATAAGACTTTAAAGCTATATTATGGGATTATTTTCACCAAAAATAATAATATCTTGGCTCTTGTAAAGAGTTGTTGACGCTCCAAAAAGTGCATCCCTCCATCATAAAAGTAATCTATACTATACAACTTCAGTGGGTTAATAAATGCCTTCTGAAACGAAGCGATGCGTTTTTGTAAGAAAAGAAAAGTCTGTTCTCACCTAAGCTTATGCTACGCCCACATCATACTTCATACTTCGGGTCAGAGGTCACCCTTCCACCAGAACTCGACTCTCTCATGAACGCACGTACAGCTTCAGACGGCATTTATTAACCCACTGATGTAATACATTGATTACTTTTATGATGGATGGATGCACTTTTTAGAGCTTCAAAAACTTGGATGCTATTCAATGCCATTACAAAGCTGGGAAGAGCCAGGATATTATGTGTTCGGCTGAAAGAAGAAATTCATATAAACCTGGGATAATTTTTGGGTGAACTATTCCTTATGAAGTCTTATGAAGTAATACGATAGCGTTGTGTGCGATTTATATTCATCTTCAGAGTTTATATATATATATATGCAGTACTGTGCAAAAGTCTTAGGCATGTTAATATCCCCCCCCAAAAATGGTTTTAAGTCAGTTAGTTATATATTTTGCTGTCGTGTGTCACCACCACCATGCGGTTCTGTGCCGACGGATGCCAGGCGAAGCTGCTGATGATGCTCTCGCTGCAAGGCTGCACGCTGCGCTCGATGATGGTGGGCTCCACCTCGTCGCCGAACGGCATGGGCGTGTGCTGCATGTCGTACAGCCGGATGATGTTGCTGTCCCGAGTGAGCGTTGCTAGCAGACCCATACGAGTGGGACACCACGCCACTTTAGTCAAAGGTTTGGGCTGCTCGGTCAAAGTGAAGACTGGTTTTTCAAATTTGCGCAAATCCCAGATCGCCACCTGGCCTTCGAAGAAGGATGCCACTCGGTCCTGAAAGTGAGGGTCCACCGTCACGCCCTGGATGGCCTTGGTGTTCACAAACGTCTTCTGGCTGGTGTTGCGCAGGTCAAAGATGGCCAGGTTCCTGTGCATAATCCAGTGAGATTACAAGGAGTCTGACAACAGCCGGTATGATCTGATCTCACCATCATCGAGTCCGTCTGTGATTACATGAAGAAACAGAAGAAACTGAGACAGACTAAATCCAGAAGAACTGCGGGAACGTCTCCGAGACGCTTGAAGAAACCTTCCTGCTAAGCTTCCTGAAGAACTATGCGCAAGTGTACCTGGACAAAAGAGTCGTTACACCATATATTGATTTGAATTAGTTAATAGAAGTTAAATCATAAATAAATTCAATTTGTGATTTTATTTTTGAAAGCATTCTCACTTTACAGCATTTTAACACGAGTGCCAGTGCTTCTCCCAGTCCTGTAGCTTTGCAGGAAGGTTTCTTCAAGCGTCTCGGAGACGTTCCCGCAGTTCTTCTGGATTTAGTCTGTCTCAGTTTCTTCTGTTTCTTCATGTAATCACAGACGGACTCGATGATGGTGAGATCAGATCATACCGGCTGTTGTCAGACTCCTTGTGCATACACAAATCTCACTGGATTATTACAATTAATGGCAAAAAGAATGTTTGGAAATGTAAACTGATATTTCCTACTGACACACTACAGCAAAAGATGACTTAAAACCATTTTGGGGTGGGGATATTAACATGCCTAAGACTTTTGCACAGTGCTGTATACATATTGAAGCATGTTTTATCTTTTATAATAAATAATTGATCTCCCCTCAGCGATGGTGCTGGCGACATCCACGTGGCAGCGACTTACTACGAATGGCCAGCTTCCAAAATAACATCTACCATGAGAAGGATGACATCAGGTTTTTCATCATTTCTAGATAACTTAGACATCCCTTAGCAGCAGTCAAGCATCCATCGATGAACAGAGCTCTTGTCTGTGGTCCTCAGGAACCTGGAGTCGGTGCTCTTTGGCGGTCAGCAGCTGTGTGTGATTGTGGATCTGGGAGAGGAAATGCCGTCACCTGCAGATATCCAGCTGGCTCACACGAGACTCCGGACTCTTTGTCTGGGCGGTCAGTACGTTTAGTTGATTTTTGATGAACCGATGATACCCTGGTGCAAAGACCAGCTTAAATTTCCAGACTGGTTTATGCTGGTTGTTGCTTTTCCAACTTGGTTGATGCTGGTCAGGCAAGCGTGATGGGTGCAACAGCACATCAGCATCCAAAACAGGGTATTTTTAAAGAGGTCCTATTATGCTTCTTTTGTTTACATGTTCAACTTTCTTTAGTGTGTAATGTTGCTGTTTGAGCATGAAAAAAGGTCTGCAATGTCACAAAGCCACTCCAAAGGGAGTTATTCTGTATATCAGTGTCACTGTTTCTGAACTCGATTGTAGTCTTGAGTTTTCTTCCGGGAAAGAACACGTCATAATATTCCTCATTTAAATCAGGCATGCACAACAAAAAGTGGCCGAGGCCAGGTCGAGTTAGTTAGTAGTGTGTTGAAACTCACGGTTATGGTAAGGGGCGTGATATTTCCCAAACACGCTCGAGGCGGTTGACCAATCACAACACACTGGTCCAGCCGACCAATCAGAGCACATTGCGCTTTTCTTAAAGGGATACTCCACTTTTTTTGGAAATAGGCTCATTTTACAGTCTGGCGGTACAGCTTTTAGCATAGCTTTGCATAGATCATTGAATCGGACAGGACCATTAGCATCTCTCTCAAAAAAAAAAGAACAAAGAGTTTCGATATTTTTCCTATTTAAAACTTGCCTCTTCTGTAGTTACATCGTGTACTAAGACCGACGGAAAATGAAAAGTTGCGATTTTCTAGGCTGATATGGCTAGGAACTATACTCTCATTCCTGCGTAATAATCAAGAAACTTTGCTGCCGTACCACGAGTCCAGCAGGCGTAATGATATGACGCAGCGCCTGAAAATAGTCAACCCTATAGTCTACCGAGCTGGGGACTATTTTCAGGCGCTGCGTCATATCATTACGCCTGCTGGACTCATGGTACGGCAGCAAAGTTTCTTGATTATTACGCAGGAATGAGAGTATAGTTCCTAGCCATATCAGCCTAGAAAATCGCAACTTTTCATTTTCCGTCGGTCTTAGTACACGATGTAACTACAGAAGAGTCAAGTTTTAAATAGGAAAAATATCGAAACTCTTTGTTCTTTTTTTTTTGAGAGATGCTAATGGTCCTGTCCGATTCAATGATCTATGCTAAGCTATGCTAAAAGTGGTACCGCCAGACCCGGAGATCGGCTGAATGGATTCGAAAACAGTGAAACTCAACTGTTTGAATCTGGGGGAGTTGAAAAATGTCAAATATGTGAAAAATAATGTGTTTTGAACATTCAAGCATTAAAACTTATTCTAGCAGACCCCAAAAACAAAATTAAGACTTTGTAAAAGGGCATAATATGGCCTCTTTTAAAGAAATAATTCAGGAATAATTCACCCCAGAGTGAAAATTCCTTCATTTAGTCACTGTTGTTCCAAACTGAGATTTATTCACTTTTTCTAAAATGTCTTTCGTCATTTGTGGTTAAATGTTGTGACTTTGCGCACCAGCTGTTTTGAGACTGGGAGACTTGGGTGGGGATCTGAAGATTTTGTGTACAAAGGTCAAGAGCTTCTATTGTTTGAAAAGATCAATTTTAGTCTTGCAGAGATACAGTCTTATTGTTTTGTCTGGCTTCACATTCCTTCTGTGGTTGAACCACACTGGCCTACAGCATTCTTCACAGTGGTGCGAGTTCAAAGAGCAGCTCGCACAATCACACCACAGACTTTTGTTTCTCCACATTTTTCTGGAGTGCGCGGCATTTTTGCATCGTCAGTTTTATGATACCATGGAATTCTGGAAAATTCCAATTGGTTCAGAGTAGAAGGTGTGATATTGACATAGATTGTGAGATTATCGGCATAGACTGTGCAAGAAAGACGGCAAAATGTTCAGAGATTGTAGTTGCCATTTGAGTTAAAAAATGTTGGCAAATGTTTTTTCGTTTGTTTTTTGGCCAGTTTTCAGTTCCTAATGTGTGATAAATAAGTGTTTCATTTAATTTCAGCAATTTTATGTACGTGTTGTTTGCTGTAATTTAATGCATTTTATATTTCGATTTATTTATTAGCCACATTTGTTTTTTGTTTTGTTGGATTTGTTTAATATAATTACATTTTATTATGTAAAATGTGCATTTTATATTTATTATATATATGTAGTATTTATGTTTATTTATTAGCCACACTTGCTGCATTTTTGTTTTGTTGGATTTGTTTGATTTACAGTACAGGCCAAAAGTTTGGACACATTACTATTTTTTATGATTTTGAAAAGTTTCTTCTGCTCATCAAGCCTGCATTTATTTGATCAAAAATACAGGAAAAAAGATAATATTGTGATATATTATTACAATTTAAAATAATTGGTTTTCACATGATCCTTTAGAAATCATTCTAATATGATGATTCATTATCAAAGTTGTCACAGTTCTGCTGCTTAATATTTTTTCATAAGCTGTGATACTTTTTTTAGGATACTTTGATGAATAAAAAGTAAAAAAATAAAAATAAATAAAAAGAAGCAAATTCTTTTTTTGAAATAAATCAATACTTTTATTCAGCAAGGATGTGTTAAATTTTTAAACAGTGATAGTAAAGAAGATTTATATTATTAGAAAATATTTTTTTTATTTTGAATAAATGCAGTTCTTTTTAACCTTTTATTCATCAGATATTTTAGGCAGCAGAACTGTGTCCAACACTCATAATAAATCAGAATATTAGAATGACTTCTAAAGGATCATGTGATAGACTGGAGTAATGATCCTGAAAATTCAGCTTTGCATCACAGAAATAAATGATAATTTAAAGTATAATAAATTGAAAACCAATTATTTTAAATTGTAATAATATATCACAATATTACATTTTCTTTCTGTATTTTTGATCAAATAAATGCAGGCTTGATGAGCAGAAGAAACTTCTTTCAAACTTTTGGCCTGTACTGTAAATAAATAAAAATAAAAATTAATTTAATTAATTTAATTATATTTATATTAGCCATTGACCAGTATTGTTGTTGGTAAGTTCTACAATGTGTCGGTCAATAAAAAGTATTTTTTTCTCTTTTCCCCCAGATATTTCATCATCTGTATCGGTACCTGATGACAAGTGGCTCTCCACACTAGAAAGCACTCGCTGGCTCGACTATACCAGGTATATATGTATGTGCATGAATATAAATTGAAATTTCATGACAGTGGTTGTTCTGACTAGCATACCAGCACTATCACCTTTTCTGCACTATATAGTATGTATGCTATGGACATGGGTCTTGTGAAGCTCGTCTATGCATAAAATACCTGGAAGACCGACACTGCATTTGCTAAAATGTGCAGTATGTAAAAGAGCATACTACTGCATCCCACAATGCAACGCACTAAATTTGAACTTTCCAGTGCAATGCAGTTGATGTTGCCTTTATCAGTGTATCACGCTGTCTGTATGCTTTACCCAGCTGTGTTTGATGTGATTGTGTCTCCACAGGTGCTGTCTGAGAAAAGCCGCAGAGGTCGCTTGTTTGCTCAGAGGAGGTCACATGACTGTTGTTCTCCAAGGTTAGTCACACTGATCATTAACGGCCATCTGACCTGACTCTGAACTTTGCACCCCACTAGCACACAATGACTCATGTGTCTTTATACTGTTCACACGCATACAGCAAAATCCAATTTGTGCTGAAAGCAGAAATGAATATAGCCTTTCGAGTGTGCACTACTGTTTAAAAGTGCCATATTATGCCCTTTTTTCAAAGTCTTGATTTTGTTTTTGGGCTCTACTAGAATAGGTTTTCATTGAATGTTCAAAACACATAATTTTTCACATATTCTCCATTGTTGCAGCACCTCTCTTCCCAGTCTGTCAGTAACGCTCTTTTTAGTTCCTGTCTCTGTGAAGCCCCTCCTTCTGAAAAGCTCAGTGTGCTCTAATTGGTCGGCTGGACTGGTGTGTTGTGATTGGTCTACCACTTCGAGCTTGTTTGGGAAATGCCACGTCCCTTACCATAACCGCGAGTTTCAACACTCAGCGCTAGTTTGAGTATACTAGCAAATGTACTACTGTCTTTTTTCATAATGCACTCAATTGCACATTTTTTCAAAGCCAGTTTTGATGCTACTTGAAATCTGACCCCTAAGTGCATTTTTAAAAATCTTTAGAAATCATATCTCAAACCAAGTAAGATTGCAGTTTATAACAATAGGATTTAATCTCTTTTTAATGACACACTCTAAGCAGAAGTTAAAGCATACCACACAGTGATTTATTCTTTTTCCTAACCCATAAACCAACAAACAGCGACATCTGGCAGTGCCCTTCAATTCTTTAAATTCTCATTTCATTTTACAGTCCTCCTAAATCATTTGTTTTTCTCCACGTGACCCGCAGCCGCCCTCCAATAAACATCAATATTCTGTGTGTCTTGACAACCAGTGAATAACTTGAGGAATGAGTTTCTCAGATGAGGCTGTCCCACCCCATCTATCACTGTAAAAGCCTGTTCACCACATGTGTGCCGAGCAGAGACTCTGAGAAACCTCCACTAGAGGGCGATGAAACCCCCCTCGTCCACCGTTCCAGTTTTAGGTGTGAAGCTGGAGAGAATTGCAGATCATCAGATGATGTGTTGGGTTTTTGCTCTGTTTTCCCCTCAGAGCCGGAGGATCGAGACATGAACTGTGTGGTCTGCAGTCTGGTCCAGGTCATGTGTGACCCTCACTGCAGGACTGTGGCTGGATTCCAGAGCCTGGTTCAGAAAGAATGGATCACAGCCGGACACAAATTCCTCAGCCGGATCAACTACCACCGTGAAAGTGATAAAGAGGAGGTAAAAGAAAGAGAGGAAGAAAATAGGTTCTGTTCTGAAACGTAGTGATCAGGGGCCTCATTTATAAACGTTGCGTACGTGGTTAGAAAAAAATTTAATCGGAATCGGCTAAAATCGGTATCGGCAGGTCAAACAAAATGAAAAATTGGAAATCGGAATCGGCCTAGAAAATTGTAATCGGTGCATCTCTAAATAAAACAGCACCAAATATTCCCAAAATTATGCCACTTTCCTTTCCTGTTAAAATACAAATGTCATAAATTTGAAAAAGAGAGAGAAAGTATTTTTACACAAGTAAAATACTTTTTTTATTATTATTATTTTTGGGCAAACGTGAATTGACGCTGTCAATTAATTGATGTATTTCATCAATTCATTGATGGGGGGGGGGGGGGGGGATTGCAAATCCTACGCAAAGTTTTATAAATGAGGCCCCTGATCACATACATTCAGACTATTCTTATAACAGTGTGAGATTATGTAGACAACCCTTCAAAAATTTGTTGGTAAGATTTAAAAAAAATGTTTTTAGAAGAAGTCTCTTATGCTTATGCTCTCTTCTCTGATGACGTGTTTACTGGCACGAGGGCGGGGCAACCTGTCACTCACATGAGATCCACCAATAGCAAACCTCAACCATTAAACCAATTCCACAAAATCAAGTCCCGCCCTATATTTGTTCTTGTTCGAGAAGCCGCTTCACTCAGATATACGTCACAATCGGGAAGAACAGATTATCGCAACTTCTGTTTCATCATTTCGACTTTAACAAATTGAACCTTATTATTATTATTATTATTAAAGTTGGTAACGCTTTACATTAAGGTTCATTAGTTAACTACCTTATTTAACATGAACTAAGAATGAACTGCACTTCTACAGCATTTATTAATCTTAGTTAATATTAAATTCAACATTTACTAAAACATTATTAAAATCAAAGGTTGTATTTGTTAACATTAGATAATGCACTGTGAACTAAAATGAACAAACAATGAGCAGCTGAATATTTATGAACTTACATTAACAAAGATTAATAAACACTGTAATAAATGTATTGCTCGTTGTTAGTTTAGGTTAGTTAATACATTAACTAATGTTAACTAATGAACCTTATTGTAAAGTTTT
This sequence comes from Leuciscus idus, assembly GCA_021554675.1. Lineage (NCBI taxonomy): Eukaryota > Metazoa > Chordata > Actinopteri > Cypriniformes > Leuciscidae > Leuciscus > Leuciscus idus. The sequence goes on along the minus strand of CM038635.1, from coordinate 31,513,126 downwards.
ACCGTGATTTTGAGGTTGTGAGCAAATATATGATGCTTAGCTGAACCTTTTGTCATTTCTGAAATAAATGCTCATGATATTTCAGTTTCAGTTTGTATTGAGCTCTGTTGTAAATGTGTTTATTGCTGTACCTGTGGCCTCTGGCAGGCGCCCGTGTTCCTGCTGTTTCTGGACTGTGTGTGGCAGCTGTGGGCGCAGTATCCCGCACGCTTCCAGCTCACTGAAGACTACCTGCTGGCTCTACATGACAGCGTGCATCTTCCTCTCTTCAGCAGCCTCCTGGCCAACAGTCAGAGGGAGAGATGTCGCCGCTCACAGGTACTTTCACAACACGCGTCAAAAACTACATTAGAGCTGTTAAATGCAGCGATATCTTTGCTTGTTGTGCCTTGCATCACCCTTAAGGGGTTGATTTTACAATAAAACATCATACGTTTGTACATTATCCTCTTTTTGCATGGCTACTTACCAAAAACATGCACTACCGTTCAGAAGTTTGGGGTCAGTATGTGTTTTTATGAATGAAATTAATACTTTATTTAGAGAGTGATAACGAATAGCATTGCAAAAGATTTCTGTTTCAAATAAATGCTGTTCTTTGGAACTTTCTATTCATCAAAGAATTCTGAAAAAAGGACAATTTCCACAAAAATATTGAGCAGCACAACTTTTTTTTTAACATTGATAATAATAATGAATGTTTCTTGAGCAGCAAATCATCATATTAGAATGATTTCTGAAGGATCATGTGACACTGAAGACTGGAGTAATGATGCTGAAAATTCAGCTTTGATCACAGGAATAAATTACATTTAAAAATGTATTCAAATAGAAAAACAATTTTCAGGATTTTCACAATATTACTGTATTATTGTATTTTTAATCAAATAAACACAGCTTTGGTGAGCATAAGAGATGACTTCTCAAAAAAAAAAAATCTCACTGACCCCAAACTTTTGAACAGTAGAGTAAATAAATGGACATGCAGTATTTATCAAAGTTATTATTTTATAATTTGAGAGAAAGAAAGAAAATGTGGAGTGATGCAAAGACTGAACTATCTGTTAGAAAACAGTTTATAAACAGTTGCTACAGTAAAGCCTAACTATTTTTGTTTATTAGATGCTCATTTGAAGTATTGCGTATTTCTATTGCCCTGCAGCATCTTCCCCAGAGCTACACCCCAGTAAACGGCCTGAGGGAATTGCCCATGGGCGGCCCGGAGGAGCCGGTTGACCCACCTTTCCCCCCGGTGTGGGACTGGGCCCTGCAGTACAGCAGCCAGAGACGAGTCCGCTTCACCCAACCCGTGTCACAGCCCGCCTGTCCTCCACCCGTCCTCAACGGAAACCTCAACACCAACCTGGACCGCGGCTGGGTAAGAGTTATCTGCCGTGAGGACGACGTTAACAGTCGCATTTCAGCGACGCTATATT